>WOXC01002605.1:0-97318 GCA_011680675.1 Gymnobelideus leadbeateri
CCCCCTCTCTGAACTCGATAAATCTAACCTCAAAATAAACAAGAAAGAAGTTAAGGAGGTGAATAGAATCTTAGAGAGACTAGATATGATGGATCTCTGGAGAAAACTGAATGGGGATAAGAAGGAATTTACTTTCTTCTCAGCAGTGCATGGTACATACTCAAAAACAGACCATGTACTAGGGCATAAAAACCTCACAATCCAGTGCAGAAAGGCAGAAATAGTAAGCGCATCATTCTCAGATCATGATGCAATAAAAATTATATGCAATAAAGGGCCATGGAAAGATAGACTAAAAACGAATTGGAAACTAAACAATTTAATCCTAAAATATTGGTGGGTCAAAGAAGAAATTATAGAAACAATCAATAATTTCATTCAAGAGAATGATAATAATGAAACAACATACCAAAATTTGTGGGATGCACTAAATGCAGTTCTCAGGGGAAGTTTTATATCCCTGAGTGCATACTTAATTAAAGCAGAGAGAAGGGAGTTCAATGAATTGGACATGCAATTGAAAAAGCTAGAAAAAGAACAAATTGAAAATCCCCAATTTAGTACTAAATTAGAAATATTGGAAACCAAAGGTGAGATTAATAAAATTGAAATTAAGAAAACCATTGAATTAATAAATAAAACTAAGAGCTGGTTTTATGAAAAAAAATCAACAAAATTGATAGACCCTTAGTCAATATGATAAAAAAAAGAGAAAGAAGAAAACCAAATTATGAGTATCAAAAATAAAAAGGGTGAATCTACCTCCAATGAAGAGGAAATCAAAAAAATAATGAGGAATTATTTTCCCAATTGTATGCACATAAATATGACAATCTTAGTGAAATGGATGAATATTTACAAAATCACAAATTACCCAGATTAACTGAAGAGGAAGTGAATTACTTAAATAACCCCATCTCAGAAAAAGAAATCAAACAAGCCATCAATGAACTCCCTAGGAAAAAATCTCCAGGGCCAGATGGGTTCACTAGTGAATTCTATCAAACATTTAAAGAACAATTGATTCTAATACTCTACAAACTATTTGGGAAAATTAGTGAAGGAGTCCTACCAAACTCTTTCTATGACACAAATATGGTACTGATTCCTAAATCAGGAAGAGATAAAACAGAGAAAGAAAATTATAGACCAATCTCCCTCATGAATTTAGACACAAAAATTCTAAATAAAATATTAGACAAAAGACTCCAACAACTTATCACAAAAATAATACACCCTGATCAGGTAGGATTCATTCCAGGAATGCAAGGATGGTTTAATATTAGGAAAACCATCAATATAATTGAGCATATCAACAACAAAACTGGCAAAAACCACATGATCATCTCAATAGATGCAGAAAAGGCTTTTGACAAAGTACAACATCCATTCCTATTAAAAACACTAGAAAGTATAGGAATAAATGGAGCCTTCCTTAAAATAGTTGCTAGCATCTATCTAAAACCATCAGCAAGTATTATGTGCAATGGGGATAAACTAGAAGCCTTTCCAATAAGATCAGGAGTGAAACAAGGGTGTCCACTATCACCCCTCTTATTCAATCTGGTACTAGAAATGTTAGCAGTAGCAATTAGAGAAGAAAAAGAAATCAAAGGAATCAAATTAGGCACAGAAGTGACCAAGCTGTCACTCTTTGCAGATGATATGATGATATACTTAGAGAATCCTAGAGAATCAAGTAAAAAATTACTTGAGAAAATAAATAAATTTGGCAAAGTTGCAGGATATAAAATAAACCCACATAAATCCTCAGCATTCCTGTACATCTCTAATAAAACTCAATAGCAAGAGATAGAAAGAGAAATCCCATTTAAAGTCACTGTAGACATTATAAAATATTTGGGAATCTACTTGCCAAAACAAACCCAGAATCTATATGATCACAACTACAAAACACTTCTCACACAAATAAAATCAGATCTAAATAGTTGGAAAAATATCAATTGCTCGTGGCTGGGTCGGGCTAATATAATAAAAATGACAATTTTACACAAACTAAATTATATATTTAGTGCCATTCCAATCAATTTACCAAAAAACTACTTTGTAGAGTTAGACAAAATAATAACAAAATTTATTTGGAAAAAGAAACGGTCTAGAATATCAAGAGAATTAATGAAAAGAAATGCTAGGGAAGGTGGACTAGCTATGCCAGATCTTAATCTGTATTATACAGCAGCAGTCATCAAAACTGCTTGGTACTGGCAGAGGTGTAGAGTAGTGGATCAATGGAATAGATTAGGTGCAGGAGAACCAGCAGCTAATGAATATAGCAATCTATTGTTCGATAAACCCAAAGACCCCAGTTTTGGGGATAAGAATGCACTATTTGACAAAAACTGCTGGGAAAACTGGAATACAGTATGGCACAAACTGGGCATAGATCACTATCTAACACCATATACCAAAATCAAGTCTAAATGGGTGCATGATCTAGGTGTATAGGATGATACTGTAAGCAATTTGGGAAAACAAGGAATAGTTTACCTGACAGATCTGTGGAGAGGGGAAGATTTTAGGTTCAAACAAGAATTAGAGAGCATTATAAAATGCAAAATGGATAATTTTGATTACATTGAATTGAAAAGCTTCTGCACAAACAAAGCCAATGTAACCAAGATCAAGAGGGAGGTGGGAAATTGGGAAAGAATTTTTGCAACTTGTGTCTCTGATAAAGGACTCATTTCTAAAATTTATAGAGAATTGAGCCAAATCTATATGAATACAAGTCATTCCCCAATTAAGAAATGGTCAAAGGATATGAATAGGAAGTTTTCAGAGAAAGAAATTAAAGATATCTATAAGCATATGAAGAAATGCTCTAAATCACTATTAATTAGAGAAATGCAAATCAAAACAACTCTGAGATACCACATCCCTCCAGTCAGATTGGCTAAGATGACAAAACAAAGTGACAAATGCTGGAGAGGATGTGGACAAATTGGAACACTAATACATTGCTGGTGGAGTTGTGAACTTATCCAGCCATTCTGGAGAGCAATCTGGAATTATGCCCAAAGGATTATAAATAATTTCATACCCTTTGACCCAGCCATACCACTTCTAGGGTTATATCCCAAAGAGATAATAGAAGTGGGAGGAAGACCCATATGTACAAAAATATTTTAGCAGCCCTTTTTGTGGTTGCAAAGAATAGGAAACTAAAGGGGTGCCCATCAATTGGGGAATGGCTAAACAAGTTGTGGTATATGAATGTAATGGAATTTTATTGTGCTATAAGAAACGAGGAGGTGACGGATTTCATAGTTACCTGGAGAGACTTATACAAACTGATGCTGAGCGAGAAGAGTAGAATCAGAAGAAATTTGTATACAATCACAGATATACCATATCTTTGACGACCAAGTATGACAGACTGGACTCTTTTCAGCAATGCAGTGATATAAGTTAATCCCGAATGACTCAAGAAAGTGAGAAATGCGCCATCCAGAGATATAACTAGAAAGAACTGAGCCTGAATCCTGATGGAAGCAAACTAAATGATCTTGTTCTTTTCATTGTTTTGTTTTACTTCTTCCTTACCATCTTACATCCCACCTAGTACAATATGCCTTTGTAATTGGAATAATGTTTAATATGAATGCATTTGCAGACCCTATACTGTACTATATGCTGTCATGAGGGGAGGGGGGAGGGAAGTAAAGGAAATTTGAAAATCAAGGGAAAAAAAACAAATAGCATAGTCAGGCAGGATCTGCAAACTAAAAGGAAAGTATGAAGACTGGGGTAATTGTTTGTTTCCTAGTTGTGGTAGCTGCGGAGACATGCAACAGGAGCAGAGAACTGCCGGCATGCCAGCTTTGGTGAGGTGAGAGCAGGAAAGGAGAGCTCCAATCATCGTGACTGAGGCAGAAGCCAGGAGTGTCTGCCTCCTGCAGGAGGAGGAGGAGGAACCCAGGAGTTCAGAATCCAGTTCTGTTTCAGCAAGCACCCTAGAATACCCAGGATAGCTGCTAGCACAGCTTCTTTGATCTGTTTTTCTAAAGGAAAGCAACTCAAAAGAGGGTTAACAATCTTACTGTAGTCAAATATATATATATATATATCTCCACCTATCCATATCTACATATACCTATCAATGTATCTATCTATCTGTATCTATCTATCTATCTATATCTATCTATCTATCTATCTATCTATCTATCTATCTATTGTTCACTTAGTTCGGGAGAAAAAGTCAGCACATTGATCTTAAGAAACAGCAAACAGAAATTATAAGCAGACAAAAAATACAGAGAAAAAAGCACAATTCAATAGACCAACAGGCAGGACTTCTAGTTGTTTGATCATTATATATACAGTGTTAGTTACCAGAGAGAGAATCACCAACATCTGGGTTTTCAAAGACAGAAGTTTGAACAGCTGTCCAGAGTCTCATTTGGCCAAATCATACAACTCTTCCCAAAACGAGCCCCAAAGCAAAACTTTCACCTCAGGGAGTATATAAAGCCTTCTCCAGGGTTAGAAGACATGACTAACTTTGTGACCCACTGTCTAATTACAAAGTAACAAAATGATGTACCTTCCTGAAAAATAAGCCTCCTGTAAAGTAAGCTTCTCTTGTTGTGCTCCACGTGAGGCCCATTAAGGGGCAGGAAAGACCTTCAAATTTCCATTACCATTGCAAGCACCAGGGCAAGAAAAGGACTGTGCAGCAAGGCAGGAGCACTACATTTGTTTTCTTGTTTTGTGCCCCTGGAACAGTTTGTGACCCAAGGGGAGGGTCTATGGTGGGTAGAGGGAAGTGCTGTGGACCTGCAAGTACAGCATCCTGTTGATTTTGTTGCCTAGCTACCCCTCAGGACTTGAAAGTGGGGGCTAGGGTAGTGTTAAGACTGGGACTTGGTACATTAGAGCACACCTTAGAGTGCCAGGAAGAAGCCTGCAGGGCAGCATGGGGGAAGGGACACCCCCCCCCCCCAGAACTTTATTTGGACATTTTGTTTTGGATTGAGGGGATTATAATGTTATGTACTTTGTATTTAAAACCCTGTGGTTACTGTGGTAATGAGTTGTTATGTTATGTATCTTGCAAATGTGATGTGTTTATTTTGTGGGGATTATGCTGTACTTAAGAGATGTTAATGGCAATTTAAATAATAGTTCCCTATGTAATGCACATGAAAGATCTTGGGGTCAAATGAAAGGGAATTTGAAGATCTTCCCTGATATTTAATAGACTTCACTTGGAGCAGGACAAGAGAAGCTTCCTTAGGGGAGGCTTAGGGAAGGCCCACTTTTTGTTACTTTGTAATTAGGCAGTGGGTCACAATGTTTGTGATATCTTCTGAACCTGGAGAAGGTTAAATATATGTGTGTATACACACACACACACACACACACACACATATATGAGGTAAGGTTTAGCTTTGGGGTTCATTTATGGGAAGAGTTGTGTGTGTGTATGGGTGTGTGTGTATGTATAATGATCAGAATTTAGAAACCCTGCCTATTGATCTACTGAATTGTGTTATATTCTCTGTATTTTTTGTCTGCTTGCAATTTCTGCTTGTACATTCTGAAGAACAGGGAGCTGACTTTTTTCCCCTGAACTAAATGAATTATGTATGTGTGTGTGTGTGTGTGTGTGTGTGTGTGTGTGTGTTTATGTGAGATACAGATGTATCTGTATGCCAAAGAGATCATAAAAAGGGAAAAGGACCCATATGTACAAAAATTTTATAGCCTTTATTTCTGTGGTGTCAAAGAATTGGAAACTAAGAGGATATCTGTCAATTGGGGAATGACTGAACAAATTGTGGTATATGAATGTTATGAAATACTATTGCTCTATAAGAAATAATGAACAGACAGATTTGGGGGAAAAAAAACCTGGGGATATTTACATGAACTGATACTGAATGAAATGAGCAGAACCCAAAGAACATTGCACATAGCAACAGCACAATTGTGGGAGGATCAGTTCTGATAGACTTAGCTCTTCTCAGAAGTACAATGATCAATGACTCATAATGAAAGATGCTTACCACATTCAGAGAAAGAACTATGGAGTCTAAAGGCAGACACAAGCAAATTTTTTTCTACTTTTCTTTGCTTTTTTTCCTCTCCCTCATGTGTTTTGCCTTTTGTTCTGATTCTTCTTTCACAAAACAACTAATGTGGAAATATGTCTAACATGACTGCATATATAAAACCTATATAAAATTGCTTGCTATCTTGTGGAGAGAAGAAAGGAGAGAGGGAGGAAGAAAAATCTGGAATTCAAAATTTTTCAAAAATGAAAGTTGAAAACTATCTTTCCATGTAAACAGAAAAAATAAATGCTATTAAGGAAAAAAGAAACTCTACATAAATATATATATATATATTTATTATAATTATAATTATTATCTACATTTGACATTGTTGTGACATGATAAAGTCTGAGTCTGTCTAGTTATTTTAAATTTATACAGCAATTAGAATTACTTTTCTATATAATGTCAAAAGGATATATGTGTATAAGTATACATATATGTAATATATATTTGAATGTATGGATATGTATTGCTTTTTAGAAAATTATACTAAGTAGTTTTCAGTTAAAGAGTTTGAAGTTTTTCGATGAACTACATACAATTGGCATTATTTAAAGGACAAAGTGATATCTGTAACTCAAGGTCACATGAATAGCATCATGAAAATAATTGACCACTCATTTTACTTTGAAAGATGGTTACAACAGAAAAAATTGGAGGTCAAAATTATAATTCATCAGAAACTTGTTATAAGAAAAAAGATATTGACTTTATGTAGGGGATGGTGTTGAGGGATCTGACGAGTTTGCCAAGGGCACTCTCTGAGGGGTTTGCATCCCATAGCCATGAATCCAGGCTGGGCTCACTATCTCAGGTGGACTCTCCAACCAGCCCCTCCCCCCCCCACCGCCCATTGCAAGGGAGGCTTGGAACATTCTGGCAGTCCTAAAACCCTGGCCACTTGAGGGATAAAGTAGTGATGCATGAGATAAGAAAGCAGGGAAGAGTCCCAAAGGAGTAGTCTCTGGCAAAACTGCAAGTTAGGTGCCTCATATTGCAAACTACCTGAAGTTTGAGAAGGTATGACGTAAGTGCTTTAGCTATAGCATATAAACTTGGACCGTCAGGTGTTTCTTTGAGATTTGTTTGGCATATAATAAATATATGGACTCAATCTCTGCCCAGACCATGGACACATTATTATTATTATTTTTTAAAGCAATTGGGGTTAAGTAACTTGCTCAAGGTTACGTGGCTAGTCATTATTTCTGTGTGGGTGCTCATTTTCTGAGGCCGGATTCGATCCCTGGTCATCCCAACCCTGAGGCCAGTGCTCTTACTCACTGAGCCACATAGCCACCCCAAAAGTTTTTTTTTTTTTGCCTTTTGGAGGGCAGTTGGGGTTAAGTGACTTGCCCAAGGTGACATGGCCCATGGACTCATTATTGATGTTTATATTCTCACGTTTTGGTTGGTGCTGCTAGTACAGGCCACAGCTCAACATAAGACTCAATAAAGAGGAAGGCTAATAAGCATATCAACATAAAGGCAGAAATCTCTCCTTCTAGTATTTTTAAGGCTAATTGTCTTGATCTGGTATTGTTTCTTTATTCACATACTTTGAGGAAAATCACCTGACCTAAGTATATGTCAGTTGTATTCTTTTCTGTGACAATAGCAATCTTTTCTTGTCTATTATTTTTCTTAAACAGTGACATTTTTACACTGTTATGATCATATTACTTTTATTAAAATCTTGACATAAAAGATTTTTAGATATGAGAGGTACTTTAAAAACTTTTCTAACTCAAATTCCTCTTACAAACAAATTCTTTTGTGGTCTTGCCTCTGAGTGTAATACTGTTGTTCTAGTCATTCCAGTTCCTAAGTATTACCCTCAACTCCTCTCTCTCCCTCACCTCAAATATTCAGTCATTTGCCAGATCTAATTGTTTCTATCTCAGTAGTCTTTCATAGCAATTCCCTTCTCTCCATTCAGTCACTATCCTAGTTCATCCCACATCATCTTTCATCTGGACTTTTATAATAACCTCTTCTCCTCACTTTAATCCTGCCTACACATTACTGCCAAACTAATTTTCTTCAGTTTCAGTCTAACCATTTCATTTTTCTGTTCAATAAATTTTAATGTTTCTTCTTACTCAATGACTGTTAAATCTGTCCTTTCAAGGTTTTAATAATTCTGTTTCTAACCTGTCTGTCTAGCTTTACTCCACATTACTAGCCTTCTTGTACACTACAGTCCAACCAAATTAGCTTTCTTAATATTCATCACATACTCTATTCCATATCTTTTCTTTGTGCCTTTTCAGTAACTGTGACCCATGTCTAAATTTCACTGAGTCCTACATTCCTTCAAGACTAAGCACAAATGAAAGAACAAATGACCTTTGTCCTATTTTCAGATTCACCTAAATGTGTTCTATATATTAACATAAGGTCTACAAAAACCTGACCAATAAAAATTTTATTCTTCCTTTCCTGTCTTGAGCAATGAAATACATTCTTTCTTTACTACCTTGCCCTATTTGATGGTCTGTATGCCTTCAATTTACCCTGGATCATAAGAATGCAAAGAGTTTTGGTTCCTGCTTCATCTCTTAGCTCCAACACTTTTGAATTACATAAGCTTTTGACATCTAACCAGTTTAAAATCAGTCTCAGCCTCCCTCTTGACTAATATAGTTTTGATTCTACTCATAGTAATCCTTCTAAATTCTGGTTGATGGCCCAGCATACCCAGTTCATTCAATTAATGATGACTTATATGGAAGCAAACAACATTAATTTAGTTCCCAAAGTATTATGTCAGAGTCACACACATGGATATACACATGTGTGCGCATACACACACACACACACACACACACACACACAAACAACTTAGCTCAAAAACTAGCTTCAAACATTTCCTTATTTTTATAACTTCTAATACTAATACTTCTCCCCATTATCTTCTACTTATTGTGTGTCTACTTCTTATTCACATGCTGTTTCCATCAGATAAGGACAGGGACTATTTCATTTTTGTCTTTGTAGCTTAACCCAGTGTCCAGAACAAGAAAATCTCTTTGTGTCATCTAATCAAGCATACTGTTGTGGATTAGCATTTATTTATATCCTCTTCTCCAAGCCCAAACTCAAATGATTTGTAAGAACAAAAACAACTGACATGAAATCTGAACAAAGGACTTTTAATTAAAGCAGATTAACAAGTAGATAACAAATAGATAAAACCATCTCCCTCCCCAATTACAAAGGGAAAAATTTCCCAGTCTTCAACACCCTTGATGAGCAGGAAACTCTCTGTTCCAGACCTTTCAAGATCCTAGAGCTGGCCTCTGAACTCCCAATGACTTTTTGTTTCTGTGCACTTTGTCCCTGTTTCACCAATAATGCACAGAAGGCACTGGAACATTCAGAATCCAACTTCTAATAGGTTCACTCTTCATCTGGTAAGATAGGCAGACAGCTTTGGAGGGGTTAATAATCTGTTTTAGTCTAGTCTTCTCAAATGCTTTCTGGGAGAACCAGCCCCTAAAACATTCCCTAATCACCCTTCTCATAGGGGCTAGGGAGAAGAGGGGGCAATCACTCCTACATCTCAGTGGGGTTAATCAAAACAGGCACAGTTTGGGCACCCTGCTAAATACCCTTGAGCCTAAGTAAAAACTGGTTGAGCCAAACACAGAGTCCCCTAATGGTTCCCGTGATTTCCTGCTCCCACTACCCACTGCCCACCTGCTTTATAGAGATAGACAAGGCTTCTTGCCAACATTAGGCTCACAGGTTAATTTTAGCAATATTGTCATTCTGTGCAAGCATAGTAAATATTACATTATGCCATTCCTTATCTCATGGTGAAGCCTCTGTAGGACTTTCTGTGATTCTAAGAATTACTATCTGGAATCCTTTGGGCCATTCTGGGAGTTATGTTACACCTGGGACCTAGACATTGCCATAGTCATGGATCCTGAAACATTGAATTCTAAAAAGGATAACAAAATCTTCCTTACATACAGTCCCTTCGTGTTATTTCTTTTTGACCCTAGAAACTGCCCCTTAAAATTCTATTAAAAAATAAATAAAGCAAAACAAAGCAAACAAACAAAAAATAAACCTGTCCTCGTGTATTAACAAGCACCCTAGCACACCCAGCAGGCCTGTTAGCACAGGTTCTTTTGATCTGCTTTATAAAGGAAAGACAATTTTAAAAGGGTTAACAATCCTACTTTAATTACAGAGAAAGAAGTGATTATAGAAAATACAAGCAGAGAAATGAGCAGAAAGGCCAACAGATAGGAGTCCAGTTGTCTGAACACAGCAATATTGCTATATACTTCACATACATCTCTGGATCAAGGGAGCATAGACATCTAAGCAGCAGAGCTCTTAACCAATGGTCACTCAGAATCTCAACCAGGAAATCAAAAGATCCTTCTCATTAGTGAACCCCCAAAGCAAAACACTAACCTCCCAGAATATATAAGAAAGACTCAGCCTTTGATTGGCTCAATACCAAGGAGCTTGAAAATTCTTGTGCCCCAGCATTTATTTGGAAAGCCCAGAGTCTGATTAACTCTGGATCAGGGATCTATGTACCTATTAATGATCAGGGAAGATCTTCAAATTCCCTTAACATTACACCCTGACTGGATCATCAGAAGTAAGTTGACTTAAATTTTTTTGTTATTTTACAATAAAAAAATTAAGATACAAGATCATTTTTTTAACTCAAGACCATAAAATTTGATTTCAGATTGTCTTTCTACTACAGAAAGCTACCTCTTTTAAATTGTGTCAATACCCTTAATCTAAATGGCTTTAAGATGTTTTATCAACCCATTTATCAATTAAATTCAGACTTTCCCTTGAACATCATACACTAAAAGACAGTTAAACTCAGTAAATCCCAAAGGTGAAAGAGACTCATCAAAGTCTTCTAGTCAGTGCTGCTTCAAGCCTTATATGAACCTATTCTACAACATCTTTGACAAATTATTATTTAAACTGCCTCCAGGACTCTAAAGAGGGATATACCACTTCATGAACATCTACCTTTAATTCCATCATATTCTCTATTTCCAACTTTTTCTCATAGCCATGTTTTCTATGGGCACTAATTCCTTGAAAGGTTATCGCTTGTCATCTTTGTTATTACCTTCTGTTAAATTTTTAAAAATTTTTAGTCTATATTATATTGTAATACTCTTTTGAAAGTTTTAGACAGCTATACATTTATAACATAAATGTGGCAGCAATGTGGGAAAAGATTAGAAAAAATATTTTGTTAAAATTCCAATAAGCATATGTGCACCCCTCCTTTCCACACACAAAAGAAGCAAAAGAAAAAGAAAACAAGCCTGGAGATTCATTTCAAGATAAGAGTATTTGGAAACTGCAATCAGTAATACTTTAAGTAAATGTCAATTCTCTTATATTCAAATTTCACATTATGAAGCAATTCCTTTTTGAAAAAAAATAATAGCATTGGTGTACTTTTAAACAGCAAATGAGAATGTGTTCCATGCCATTGGAGCTATAAATGAGAAAGCATTTTGACCCCAGCTTGTATTACAAGAATGCAAGGTGTTACCACTTATAAAGAGCTATTAGTTTGAAAAAAATTATTAGTTTGAAAAAATTTTTTTAAATGTTAAAACCTCTACATTTTACTCTTGCATGTCAAATGACAATTACACCTTTAAGCCCATATTACATGTCATAATCCTTCTGAGCATAAAAATAGATGTCTAATTTTAATTTTCAACCTAATTTTAAAAATAGCACATATAACCACTCATAGGTCTATTTCTCTACCTTTTTTAAAATCCAACACACATTATATTAACTATTCACACATTGTATTAACTATGCAGACATCTCCTCCAAGTCAAGCTCTAAAAGAAGGAGTCATTTTGATATCTCTCTAATACATGCTTTAGACTGATAATCTTGACAATTTTTTTTTTATTAGCATTAGGTATAGAGGACAAAAACAATTTATAAAATGGGCTTTGTTAGACATTCGGTAGGGATACAACTTAAAACTGATAAATTGAGATCAAACTCCTATAAAGTACTCTGTGCAAGGAATGCTGAGAAATTGTACAATTTACAGTATAGAATCTTAACTTGATAGAATGTAAAGGCACAGAATTACTGTGAACAGCAAGGAGCCATTCTCACAACATTTATATGCAGGAAAAGGTGTGGGAAAATGTCAACCCTTTCAAATTTAACTTGTAGCAATTATTCTCTACACGAAATGAAACTGAAGATAGAAAGCCAGAAACAATGTTTTAAGACTCCACCAGGCTCACTCAAATGCATTGAAACATGTCATTGATCACATCTTCTTCATTAATCAGTGGCTAAATACAATGAATCAATTCCTCTTCTACAAATGTTTGTTCCCTAACCCTTTTGTTTTAATATAGTCGTCTAGAGCCCAGATTTAATTATCCAGTTAATGTTCACAAAGGAAGTAATAGGTTAATAAATGCCGCTACCTTAGGTCTGAAAATACAAGGATTATTGTCATGTTGTCATACAAATAATTCTGTGATTTATTTGGGTAGGTAGAGTCATTTTGTCAAGGAGCCAAAAAGACACATCATGCTTTTACCAACATTAAGCATTTATCTTTTTTTAAATTAATTTATTAGTTTAGTTTCAGTTAACAAGATTCAATTCCATAGTTCCTTGATTTTCAAATGTCCTTTACTTCCTTCCTCCCTCCCCCCACGACAGCATATAGTCCAGTATAAGATCTGCAAATGCATTCATATTAGACATTATTCCAATTACAAGGCGTATTGTACTAGGTGGGATGAAAGATAGTAAGGAAGAAATAAGACCAAACAACGAAAAGAAAAAGATCTTTTAGTTTGCTTCCATCAGGGTTCAGGCTCAGTTCTTTCTAGTTATATCTCTGGATGGCGCTTTTCTCACTTTCTTCAGTCTTTCGGGATTGACTTATATCACTGCATTGCTGAAAAGAGTCCAGTCTGTCATAGTTGGTCATCACAGATATGGTATGTCTGTGATTGTATACAAATTTCTTCTGATTCTACTCTTCTCGATCAGCATCAGTTTGCATAAGTCTCTCCAGGTAATTGTGAAATCCATCACCTCCTCGTTTCTTATAGCACAATAATATTCCATTGCATTCATATACCACAACTTGTTTAGCCATTCCCCAATTGATGGGCACCCCTTTAGTTTCCAATTCTTTTCAACCACAAAAAGGGCTGCTAAAAATATTTTTGTACATATGGGTCTTCCTCCCACTTCTATGATCTCTTTGGGATATAACCCTAGAAGTGGTATTGTTGGGTCAAAGGGTATGAAATTATTTATAATCCTTTGGGCATAATTCCAGATTGCTCTCCAGAATGGTTGGATAAGTTCACAACTCCACCAGCAATGTATTAGTGTTCCAATTTGTCCACATCCTCTCCAGCATTTGTCACTTTCTTGTTTTGTCATCTTAGCCAATCTGACTGGAGAGATGTGGTATCTCAGAGTTGTTTTGATTTGCATTTCTCTAATTAATAGTGATTTAGAGCATTTCTTCATATGCTTATAGATATCTTTAATTTCTTTCTCTGAAAAACTGCCTGTTCATATCCTTTGACCATTTATCAATTGGGGAGTGACTTGTATTCATATAGAATTGGTTCAATTCTTTATAAATTTTAGAAATGAGTCCTTTATCAGAGACACAAGTTGTAAATATTCTTTCCCAATTTCCCACCTCCCTCTTGATCTTGGTTACATTGGCTTTGTTTGTACAGAAGCTTTTCAATTTAATGTAATCAAAATTATCCATTTTGCATTTTATAATGCTCTCTAATTCTTGTTTGGTCCTAAGATCTTCCCCTCTCCACAAATCTGTCAGTATTAAGCATTTATCTTGAACTTTGAATACAATAACAATCCTTGGGCAAAGGTGACATTTGCCACTCTGCTGATAACAGTCATCAATAGAATGAGAGAGGAAAACTAGGGCAAAAACAAAAACAAAAAAAAACCCCTCATGTGCGCATGAGCAAATCGTTTTGCTCTTCCAGGTCCAAGTTGACTTATCTATAAAATGAGGGCATTGAACTACATGATCTCTTTTACTCTAGTATATGTTTCTATGATTCCTCTTCAAATCAGCATCTTCAGTTGTCTTTTTTGTTGAATTATTTCAGTCTTTTCTGACTCTTCAAGAGCCCATTTGTGGTGTTCTTGACAAAGATACTGGAGTTGCTTGCATTTCCTAGTGTAGATCATTTTATAGAGGAGGAACTGGGGCAAACTCTGTCCACTATGCCACTTATCTGCTCAAGTCATCTTTTACTCCCTCCAAATATATTTATTCTTTGTTACTTGTGTAGTACACAGAATTCCAGGTTTCCTTGCAGCGGCTAGGTGGCACAGTGAATAGACCACCGGCCCTGGAGTCAGGAGGACCTGAGTTCAAATTTGGCCTCAAACACTTGACACACTTACTAGCCATGTGACTTTGGGCAAGTCACTTAATCCCAATTGCCCTTCAAAAAGAAAAAAAAAAGAGCTCCAGGTTTCCCATAATGGAGAAGATTGAAGATAAAGTAATGCTTCTGGAAAAGAAAGGAGAAACTAGAGTCTGTTTACTTTGGTCTGAGCCAAGTTTATGTAAACACTATAGCCTTAGATAATATCCCTTATAAAACTAATAAAAACTGTGATTAGATAGGTACTAACAAAGTCGCACTCCTATGACTTCCTCTTTGATTAGTTCCTGATCTCATTTTAGTATTCCCTGGGTCCCTAAGTCTTTCAATAACTGCTTGATAATCACATGCACATGTTAATTCATTCACATAAATAAGAAAGTATGGGAGTTATGTTTTTCAGTATCAATCCTTAGCAAAATTGTGACATTAACAAATTTAAAATGTAGCACTCTCAGAATTCCCTTTCTTTGATCTTTTCCATATATCATGGTGCTCCTTAATGAGTTTCATATATTCAAAACTAGCATGATCTCCAGCCACTCCACAAATTCAACCATCAATCAAGTACCATACATATATTAAGTGTTTACTTAATCAGTGCAACTTACTTAACTAGTGCAACTAAGTTGTTAGAGGTGTTTGGGTTGTTCAGTACCTATGGTGCAAGCCCTTTTCAGTGTTTCCCATTCACCCTTGATATCTAAACATTCTGCAGTGCCTCCTTCTGCTGCCTTCATGGCCATTGCAACAAATTGCTCTCATTCACCCATTCCTCCAGGGCAAAGCCTTCACTTGTTTAGGTTAGACATCCCCTTAACTCACTGAAAAATTTAAGGTCTGTCGATTACTCTCCAACTGGTTTAGCTCATCTGCCAAGATCGTTTTACTAGGGTATGGCCACTGTGCATGCTACAGCTTCTTCAAGCCACAACTGAATAACTTTCATTAATGGATTGAAGAAGTTGTAGCATGCACAGTGGCCACACCCTAGTAAAATAGTATTGGCAGATGACCTAAACCACTTTGAGAGTAATTTACAGGTCTTAAATTTGTCAGTCAATTAAGGGGATGTCTACCCTCCTTAACAAATGAAGACTTTACCCTGGAAGAATGGGTGAATGGGAGCAATTTGTTCCAATGGCCATGAAGGCAGCAGAAGAAGGCACTATGGAATGCTTGGACACTAACTATCATCCACTGTAAACAGAGCCATTGACAGTCATCTTAATTTTTATCTTGCCACTATTTTGAAGACTCTGGAAGAAACAGTGAGGGTAATGACTTTGCACAACTGTGCTTCATTTAAATCTAATTCATGAACAAGTTAAGACAATACCCATAATCTGCCATTGTGTTATTTTATTATTTTACTTTTTGACTATGTTACTATTTTACCTACCTTGAAGTCTGGGGGCAAGAGGTCAGTGACCAAGAAGCAGGTACAGATACACTTGGAGTTGTAATCATAACTTACATAGGTATGGCCCAGTGTTACTTCACTGCACTGAAGCAGCAGATCTGAGCAGCTTTATTTAAGGATCACACTGTTCACTTACCAGCATGAAGAAAGGACTAGAATAGGTGCCTTAAAATTGTCCACTTCATCTAACCCAGTGGTCAAAACACACCAAAAAATGTACAAAAGACCACAAATATAATTCCACTTAACATCAGTACTTGAAATGTGTGCATGCTTGTGGACAAAATGATATCCAATAGACCTAAAAGATGAACAATTCTGTTGTGAGATTTTTCAGCAGATACTACACACAAATAGCAGCAATGAGTGAAACAAAACCGGAAAATAAAGGCAAGCATAGTTAAGTAACAACTGGATGTATTTTTTTCTGTAGCAACCATAGTGATGAAGAATTCTGAGAAGTTGTTGAAAATGTTGCTACCAGATCTTATCTAGTCAGCAAGCTTGTATACTTGCCTAGAGGAATTAATGGTGGACCAATGACAAAGGGACTGCAACTTTGTAGGAACATGCCATGCCACCATCATCAATGCATGTTACCACCATGATGAACCCTGATGATATCAAAGAAAAAAAATTATGAAGACCTGGAGACCTTCATAATTAATGTACCAAAAAAACCAAGTTTATAATTCTGGGTGATTTTAACATCAGAGCAGGCACAGACTACTGAACATAGCAGCTAGCTGTTGGAAGGAACTGAGTTAAAACAGCGACAGGAAAGGCCACTTATTACTGAAGATCTTCTTATCTTAAGATCTTCCTCTCACCAACATTGTATTACATTTATCTGAACAAAACTTCATGGATGTACCCTCACAAGAAGCACTCGTATTTAATAGACTACATCACTGAAAGGAGAATAGGCAGGATATGAGAGTGATGAAGGTGATATGTGGCTGTGGTACACCGTGCTAGACCTATCATAGATTTATTCTCTCTATGGGAAACATTTCCTTTCAACTAAAGTGATGGCCACAAGGCAAGATGACTGTCAGGAGATTCCACATTGACAGATTAGAGCCCTTCTCCTTCTGTGAACAATTTATTGATCTGTAGGGAAAGCTGGGTTAGCACACAGTTAGAAACAGTGGAGCAGAAAAGAAGAGGACAACTTTCAGATACTTGATGTATAGAAATACATAGCCTATCTGGGCCACTATACTTTCAAACATCAGGATTGGTTTGACAAAAATGATGGGGAAATTCAGAAGCTAATAAATGAAAAATGAGAATTCCAAAGGATTTACCAGCAGGACAGTTTGTCCATCTCTAAAAAGGCAACATTTTAAAAAGTGCAAATGAAGCTCAGAAAGATGCAGAATTCATGGCCCAGTAAGAAGACAGAGGAGCTCAGTTTTATGCTGGCAAGCAATGCAAAGTGTTTCTATGGTTTCATGAAAACTATTTGTGGTCCAAAGACCTCAGGTGCATCTCAACTACTCAGCACTTAATGGAGCCACAGTAATCAATGATAAGGACATGATCCTGGAGAGATGGACTAAACACTTGCATAGTGCTCTGTAATTGGAATGGGAATTTAAGATCTTCCCTGCTCCTTGGCCCTTTGATAGGCTTAAGTGTACCTGGAGCAGGTGGCAGATTTGTTTTTTCAGGAGATACTTTGTGATTGGGCAGTCAGTCAACAGGATCGTTATATTCTCTGAGCCAGGAGAAGGTATATAAACCCTGATGTAAAGCTTTGCTTTGGGACTCACTTTGAGAAGTGTTGTGTGATTTGACTAGATGAGATGCTGGGCAGCTATCGAGCCCCCCTGTCTTTGAAAACCCAGGTGTTTTCACTTCCCTCTCTGTTAACTGACCAGGTATTGATGGTCAGACAGTTGGAGGCCTGTCTGCTTGAAATGTTTCTCTGTCTTCTTTCAACTTCTGCTTGTAATCTGTCTATATACTCTGAAGTTTGGGGTGCTGCCTTTTCCCCATGAACTAGATAAATTATGTTTGATTGATTAAAGCAAGACTGTTAACCCATTTTGAGTTGTTTTCCTTTAGAAAAGCAGAACTAAGAACCTGTATTGGTAGCCAACCTGGGTATGCTTGGGTGCTTGCTGCTACATGCTCTCAACAGAACATCATTAACCAATGGTGAAGACATTGACCTCAGATTGAAGTCAATCCTTCTCTAGCCAAACTTACAAACAAAGAAAAGATATTGAATGCATTAGACTCCTCTTATGTGGCAAAGCAACTGATGATGATTCCATATGAAAAGATCTACAAGTCAGGGAGAGGCCACTGCTCAAAAAGAAGCTGACTGAAATCTTCTAGGATATATGGGAAGAGGAGGTTATAGCAGGAAATCAAAGATGCCTACATTGTCCATCTCTATAAAGGCAAAGGAAATAGGTTGTCCAGGGACAATCACAGTGTGCGTGTGTGTGTGTGTGTGTGTGTGTGTGTGTGTGTGTGTGTATGTGTGTGGAGGCAGGGGTTCTCTCTCTTAATCATTGCTAGCAAGATTCCTTACAGAGACTTCTTTAATCAGCTGATCCTTTACCTGGAAGATGCTCATGTACCTGACAGCCAAGGTGGCTTCAGAAAGGGTTGAGGAATGGTCAGCATTGTGTTTGCTGCTTGGTAAATGGAAGAGAAATGCCTGGACCAGAACAGATGTCTGTACACAACATTTATTTACCTGACTGAGGCCTTTGACAATTACTTGTCATGAGGTTTGTGGAAGATAATGGTACAATTTTGTTGTACGGAGTTCTTCAATATTGTACACCAGTTTCATGATGGCATGCTTGCACTAGTTCTAGATAAAAGAAGTTGTTCTCACATTTTCCCAATCACCAGTGGAGTGAAACAAGACTGTGCTTTCTCCTAAGCTTTTTACGACAATTTGCACGATGGTGTCAGACACGTATAATGAGGATGAAACGAGTGTCAGGGTTACCTACTACACTAATGGTAAACTATTTAACTTGGAAAGTCTACAAACCAAGCATAAAGGAGAGAGAGAGAGAGAGAGAGAGAGAAAGAGAGACAGAGAGACAGAGAGAGAGAGAGAGAGCGCAAGACTTTTTGTTCACAGAATAGTGAGTACTCAATGTACTTTCTGAGACTGAGATACAAGAGTATGGACCAATTCTCTTTTATTTATGCTACTTTTGCCTTGACAGTCAACAGCAGAAAATAGATTTTCTCCAGCAGTGAGCATCACACTATCCATACATGGAACCATTGGTTACAACAGACGGAGAACTTTTGAATTCTGTGGATAATTTCATTTAGGTTGGGAGCATACTTTTCCATAGATGTCCACAAAAATGATGAAACTCATGTATGTATTGCCAGAATGAGCTCAGCACTTGAAAGACTCTGAAAGAAAGTGTAGAAAAGAAGAGTTATTATGCTGCATACCAAAGTGAAACTCTACAGAGAAACTGTCCTTACTTCAATGTTGTATGCCTGAGAAACTTAGATCATCTATCTCTACCATACTAGAAAATTAACCACTACCATTTGAATTGTCTTAGGAAGATCCTGAAGATTACCTTCCAAGGTGCCAGACACTGTCATCTTCCAAGCTGAAATGCCAACCATTCAAACTTTACTGCAGAAAGCTCATGACTATACTGATGGTATAGCCATGTAACTTAATACCATGGAGAACTCACACAAAGGAAGGACTCACACAGAAGTTAGAAGTGGTATAAGGATGCTAAAGGTCTCTCCAAAGAACTTTAGTAGTGATTATGAGACATGGGAGACACTTGCAAAAGACTGCTTAGCATGGGGGATCCTCGTCAAAGAAGGTACTGTTCTCCATGAACAAAGCAGAAACACAGTAGCACAAAGGAAACATGAGATGCACAAATCTAGAGACGTGTCTGTCTCAAATGTTTAAATGGACTCTTGGTGCCCAACCTTTGTAGAGTCTTAAAACATCATACTGGACTGGTCAACCACAATTGAACACACTGTACCTTAACCACAACATTGTGATTTCATTGGTCCTTTTCAAGTAGGAAGTACAAATAACAACATCAACAATTATATGCCAGGGTTTTTGCTAGGTACTACAGATAGAAAGAAAAAAGTGAAATAGATGCTTTTCTAAAGGAATTTATTCCACATACAAGACAAAAATGCTAGCATCCCCAATCAAAACCTTCAGTAGGGGAAAATGTGAAACTGGTGTCATTCAGGCTATTTGCTCTTTAAGCCTCATTGCTAATTGGCAAGTTTTGTGAATCCATAAGCAGAAAAAGAACAATATTTTTGTGAGATTTGGGAGATTTTAGCTCTGATGGAATTTTTTTTCAGAATTGAGGTTCATTTCCCCATTCTTAAAATGAGCTGTGTGTTTTGGTGGTGTCTTTTGTTTTTTTGGTAGCAATGTTTATGATAGGTGAAAACATTTTTCAATAACCATAGCAGTATCAGTTAAAGTTTTTTGTAAATTATTTTTCATGGTTTTTTCCCCTATTATCAGTCTCATCTGGGTTTTGCAAAACATTCTTCAGTAGAAGGACACTTAAACAGAAAAAATAGGGACATGCCATGAATTTCAGTGTAGGCCAAGAAACATTTTGATTTCATAACTTAGTGTACCAGCTAAATAGAACAAGGGACTGACACTGAGTTATTGTTCTGTATAAGTCAAATGTGTGCAGTTTTGCTGTACATAAAAATACAAAATGTGTCACTATGACAGATTCAGTAGTTATACCATATGCCAGGATGTTGTATTGGAAATATCTTAGTCTAAGTAACTCACACAGCCATGTTATTTGTAATATGCTGATAAATAACTGATGCTAATACAAATCCAGAGGTTCTCTTTAATACTAGAGAAATCCCCATGTGATTATAAACATAGTGCAGCATCTTCTTAGTAAATAAAGATGCAGTGAATTTGATGACATTATGTCTAAAGGTCAAGCTTACCAGTCTTAGTGATAGCTTTAAGGCTCACGAGTTACATACAGACATTCAGGAAAGGGTATTTGCTTGCAATTATGTTTTGATTAGGTCCTGATGCTAATAAGCCATCTGTGCAAGTGAAACTACAATCTCTCCATAGAATGCTCCTTTATTTTTTCTTTTCTGAACTTGGCATTTAGTTGCTTGTAATACTTGGTGAACTGGATTTACTCATGAAGAAATGAAATCCCTATCTTATCTAGAAAGTATGACAGATTTCTAAAGGACCACTTAAATACAGAACCTTGGTGAAAGAAAAGCATTTCTGGTTAATGCAGCAAGCATTATAAATCATAGGAATTATAATTATGTTATATATATATATAATTGTGATTACTAGGAATTATGTAACATATCCTACTTTCTATCATTAAGAGTATTTTAGGCGAAGATGGCATAGTAGAAACAGCATGTCCAAGACACTCTCCCCTTTGACTACCTCCAAACTATGTAAAAGGGGACTCTGAACAAATTCTGGAACCCCAGCACCCACAGAATGACACAGAGAAGCTAACCTCCTGCTGAGGACAGCCCAGCAGCCCTGCAGGAAGGACCAGCGCAGCGCCAGCAGCGCAGTGTACAGTGCATGGGGAGCTGAGCACAGGTCTGCCTGGGTCGCGGTTTTAGCCCCAGGGCAGCAGGGCTAGTGGCCGGCTGGAGGGACCCCAGAAGACCAGCAGCAAAGGAGGCCCAAAAGGGCAATGAGGAGAAGAATGCCTTAAAAAGCCAAATTTGCCAGATGGAAAAATAATCTCAAAAGTTCACTGAGGAGATTCATTCCTTCAAAGTTAGACTGGAGCAAATGGAAGCTAATGACTTTATGAGAAATCAAGATGCTGTTAAACAGATCTGAACAAATAAAAGAATAGAAGGGAATATGAAATATCTCATGGGAAAAACCACTGATGTGGAATATAGATCCAGGAGAGACAATTTAAAAATTATTGGACTACCTGAAAGCCATGATCAAAGAAAGAACCTAGAAATCACCCTTCAAGAAATTCTCAAGGAAAATTGTCCTGATGTTTTAGATCCAGAGGGCAAATAAAGGTTGAAAGAATCCACAGATCACCTCCTGAAAAAAGATCCCAAAAAGAAAACTCCCAAGAATATTATAGCCAGGTTCCAGAATCCCCATATCAAGGAGAAAATACTACAAGCAGCCACGAAGAAACAATTTCAATATTGTGGAAACACAATCAGAATAGCACAGGACCTGGCAGCTTCTACACTGGGGGATCAAAGGGCATGGGATATGATATTCCAGAGGGCAAAAGAGTTGGGAATGATCCCAAGGGTCACCTACCCAGCAAAACTGAGTATTTTGTTTCAGGGGAAAATATGGTCATTCAGTGGAATAGAGGACTTTCAAGCATTCTTGAGGAAAAAAAAAGCAGGGTTGAATAGAAAATTTGACATCCAGACACAAGAAGCAAGAGATGCCTGAGAAGGTAATGAGGGAAAAGTAATCAAAAGGAACTTATCAAAGTTGACCTATTTATTTTCCTACATGGAAAAACAATAACTGTAACTGATGAAACCTCTCTCAGTATAAAATTAATGGAAGAAAGGTGTATGGTCATTTGAATACATATGTGAATGTGTGTATATACGTTTACAGTTATACATGGATAGAGGGCATAGGTTAAATTTGTTGGGGAGGGATGATACTTAAGGGGTGAAATTACGAGGTGAGAGAGGAAAGTGGCCAGAGGAGATGGGGAGAGACAGGGTAGGGTAAACTATCTCATGTAGAAGAAGCAAGGGGAAGTGGCTGCAGGGGAGGGGAAGAATAGGAAGGCAAAGAGGCAAAACCACATTCTCATTGAATTTGGTTCAGGGAGAGAATGACATACATACTAAATGGGATATCTCAACCTGAAGCAGAATAAGGGGAAGGGGGACGAGAGGAGGGATGATGGATGGGAGGGCATCCTTGTGGGGAGGGGATGTTGGACGTACCCACTATAGAAGAGGGACAGGATCATGTAGGGAATGGACCAGGTGGGGGGTGGGATGGTTGGGAGGAAATTATAAGCAGCCTTGTACAATATATCTACTGTGATACTGTTTTGCATAGCTAGACATGTACAACATATAATGAATTACTTATCTTCCCAGAGGGAATGGGTGACAAGGGAGGAAGGAATTAGATCTGAAATTGGAGGTCTTAAAATTAAATATTTCATATATATATATAAATACTATTATTAATACTCTTTTGCATGTAATTGGGAGAAAAGATGTGCAGGCATTGGGGCACAGAGATTCACCTTGCTCTAATGGAAATGTCAAATGGGGTATGGGAGAAGATATGGGAGAGAGCAGATTGGAGGAGGCGATATCTTGTGGGACTGCTATTCTGGGATGATGGGTAGAGGGAAAACGGGGTAAAACTGTAACTCAAAATCTGGCAGAAATGAATGATGTAAAACAGAAGTTAATAAAGCATTTGTTTAAAAATATATAAAAATCCACAAAAACAAGAAAAACTAAGTGAAAAAAATGTCCTTGTGTTTACATTCATTGTTCTTCAGTTCTCCCTCTGAAAGGGATAACATATTTATTCATGAGTACTTTTTTAATTTTCTCGGATCATTGCCTTGATCAGAGTAGATAAGCTGTTGGGAGCACGCTTCCTGGATGCTGAGCAGTTGCTGTGAGTGTGGACAGAAGGACCTTTGCCTCAGGTAGACTGTTCTGCTTTGAAGGCTTGTGAATGTTAACTACGTGTGCCAATTTCATAACTACTCTGATGTCTTTGACTTTCTGGGTTTGGGACTCAGTGTTTTGGTATTTTAATAAATGTTCTGGCTTTATCCCCCATATAGAGAGCAAAGTATATTTTGTGATTAATAACCACATAAGCCTATTTATAATTGCCATAGGCATAGTGATTATTGCATTGTTAATACAAATGGTGACCAGGGATGGGATCTGATGAGTAAAAGGAAAGTATGGGAGCTGGGATAATTGTTTGTTTCCTAGTTGTGGTAGCTGTGATTCTGTGGAGCCATGGAGCAGGAGAGAATGGCCTGCATGCTGACTTCACTGAGCTGAGAGCAGGAATGGTGAACTGCCTACATGGAGACCTGTGGAGAAACCAGGAGCTGCTTCCTTCTGCTGGAGGAGACGGAACCCAGAAGTTTGGAATTCAGCCACTGGACAAGATAAGGACTGTGAGGCAATGCAGGGGCACTGAATGTGTTTCCTTGCTGCATCCCCCAGTTTTGACCCAGGGGGAGGATGGACTTGTGACTATGGTGGGTGGGGTGAAGTGCCAAGGACCCGCAAGGACCCCACCATTGGTTTTGTTGCCCAGCTCCTTCTCTGGACTTGGAAGCAAAGGCTGGAATGGAGTTATGGGAAGGATCCCCCCCTCCTCCCAACAGAACTTTATTCGGACTCTTGTTTTGAATTGATGTGATAATGCTTTGTATTTTGTGTTTAAGGCCCAGTGGTCACTTTGATAACTTTAGATGTACCTTGAAAATATGACCTAAGAGACGGTTAGTGCTAACTGAAATGTAAATTGTCTATGCTATGGGCATACTTAGTAAGATTGTATGGAATAAGTTACTGATTGTACCTTGAGATATTGTTACTGATAAGAGACTAATAATATTAATCAAGACTTTGTCCTTGTACTTTGAAACTACTGATAAGTGACTAATTGAGTTAATCAAGATTTTGCCCCATGAGTGGAAGACTTGGAACATGTACTTTGAAATTACTGTTGTGACTGATTGAGTTAACTTAAGAGTGACTATTTTTTGATTTTCCTGTTAAGTGACTGAGTTAACAGTTACCCCATGAGTGGAGCACTTAGACTATTGTACTTTGAGATTATATTATGAATTTCTTATGTACCTGGAAAATGTGACCTAAGAGATGTTTTAGTGCTAATTCAAATGTAAATTGTGTATGCTATGGGCATGAAAGATCTTTGGGCCTAATGAAATGGAAATGCAGATTTAAAGATCTTCCCTTCCCCTAGGCCCTTTGATTAGCTTAAGAGACTTTGATTGGCTTAAGAGACTCTGAGAACCTTCTTTAATTTGAAAATACACTTTTCCCCCTAATAGGCTGAATGTGGTCACATGGAGCCTGTGCAAGGAGGCTTGGTTTTCAGGAATGACCACACCTTGATGCTGTGTGATTGGGCAGTGAGTCAAGAGGGTGGTTACATTCTCCGAGCCTGGAGAAGGCTAAATAAGCCCTGATGGGAAGCTTTACTTTGGGGCTCACTTTGAAAAATGTTGTGTGATTTGACCAGATGAGACTCTGGGCAGCCATTGAGAGCCCCCCGGCTTTGAAAACCCAGATGTTGATGCTTCCCTCTCTGGTAACTGTGATTAAGTATTGATAACAGTTTGGAAGCCTGTCTGTTTGATCTGTCTGTATACTCTGAATTTCGGGGTACTGACCTTTTCCCCCTGAACTAGGTAAATGATATATGTTTGTTTGATTGATTAAAGTAAGCTTGTTAACTGATTTTGAGTTGCTTTCCTTTAGAAAAGCACATCTAAGAAACTGTGTTGGCAACCACTCTGGGAATGCTGGGGTGCTTGCCGATACAATCTACCAAGTGGTTGGGGAGAATTTTATTTTGTAATTGGCTACATAGTTGGAACTGTCGGTTTCTTTTAAAATAATGCTCAGCAGAAACCATGGCTCTCGAAGCATTTGTGTCTGAAAGAAGATATAAATCTTTCCCTTAGACCACATATGTAAGTGGAAAGAACCTTAGTGGCTGCACACACACACACACACACACACACACACACACACACTCACACACACACACACACACACACTCACACACACACACACATACACACAATCATGCCACATGACGTCCTAGAAATGGACCAATGCCTTTGGCCTTTTTTTCTTTTATTTCCATTCTTGGGAGAAGGAATGGAATCTCTTATCCAGTCAGTAGCTTGAACCAGGGCTAGGAAACCAGATCAGTTGTTGCAGTCAGCTAAGCAGAACAAGAGTCCCAGGACTCCAGCTGAACAATTATTGGCTCCAATGCTTGGTTGGATTTTGTATCTCATAACCTGGAGGAAGAGGGAGGATTATGGAGCAGGTCTGACAATGAAAGAGTGGGGCCACAGTAAACCATGTCATGTTTTTATATATTTTAAATCATTTTGAACTGTAAATACTATTATTTTAGACAGATTTTTGAACTAGCAGTTCATATCGATTAGTTCGTTTATCTTTTGTGACTGTTTAGAAATGTACTTCTTGAGAATCTTAGTCATAGAGAGTGTAAATGAATTGGCAAAACATTCTTTGTCTTATCTAAAGCTATGGAACAATTTACTGATGACTTCATTCATTGTCATTTGTCTATACCTCCCAGTTTATAATTTTCATCATCTTCTTTTAAAAAATATCCTGGATGAAACTGTTGGTCCCAGACACGAATTATCACAAATGTGATTCTTATATTTCTTCATTTAAAAATGTGTTTATTAATATATGTTATATATTATATATATATATATGCATATGTTTAGAGAGAAAAAGGTGGAAAAAGGAAGAAAAAGAAAAAGAAAGAAAGAAAGAAAGAAAGAAAGAAAGAAAGAAAGAAAGAAAGAAAGAAAGAAAGAAAGAAGGAAAGAAATAAAGAAAGAAGGAGGAGGGAAGGAGGAACAAAGGAAGGAAGAAAGAATTATCAGAAGTTTTGACAGAAATAAGACCTTCAATAGTGCTCTTGCTGTTCTTAAAACCATTGAAGACATCTTGGGCCTTGGAAGAAGCTTTGCATACAAATTTATCAAACAATAGATTTTATCATGGACATCTGCATAATCAACTTGAAGCTATGAAAACTATTTTATAGTCTTGATCAAGGAGGCTCATTTAAAAAAAAAAGTGACCCTTCCTTAACTACCTGAAACCATAAGAGGCAAATTTTGTTTCTTGAGGTCTCATGACTAGTGTTTTGCCTAAATTATGAATACTGAATATACTTAGTATCTTTATGTCTTACCATTACTTTTGCAAAACTGATTCATTCATTCTTCTTAGCTCTTCAAAACAACACTTTATTTAATCAGATTTTTGCCAATCACTGCAATCCTCCTCAGAAAGATGAAAATATGCATATATAAAAATAAATGTGTGGTTCAGTCATATAATCTTATTTCCACTGTATTAAATTGTACTGGGGAGGCTAGGTGGCACCGTGAATAGAGTACCTACCCTGGAGTCAGGCTGACCTGAGTTCAAATCCAGCCTCTGATACTTAACATGTACTATCTGTGTGATCTTTGGCAAGTCACTTAACCCCATTTGCCTTGCCTTCTCCTCTCCAAAAAAAAAAAAAAAAAAGAATTAAAAAACTTGTACTTTGAGTATAAACCCAAAATGTTCACAAAACTATCCACTGATTATAGTTCTGTACTAACAAAAGATAAACAAAATCTCCTTTATTCTTTTTAAAGGGTTTGGGGTAAGGTAGATTTCAATATTACATTTATCATTCCCAGTTTTATTTCTTGTTATAGACTCTCTTTCAGAAACTTATAATAAATTGATTCTTATGGAAAATATTTGTATTTCTATATTAAATGCATCTGCATGTAAACCAGATCTCAAACAAGACCTATTTGGGAATCCTCCTTGGCATAATTTCAACATACACTGTTAACTCTTGTATTTGTTCATGAGTCGTGATATTCTTTAACCTTGAAATTTCAATTGGAATCTGTGTGTCTTAGGCACCTACTGACAAGTCATCAGATTATTCTTCTCTATCTAATGAAAATGTGCATTCAGAGTCCCCAGTGAGTACCATTGCTCAACACAGCTGAACTTCAGGAACACTTAGTAAGCAGACTTGGGAAGGAGGGTCATCTTGTGCAGCTGTTTATTTGTAAATTAACATGCTGAATTTCATTTGACACAGTTTTAAGAGCCTGCTTTGGATCTAGGCTCATTGATCATTAAGCCTGAACTACACAAATTACTATGAAACCTGTCTTAACTGTAGCCTTTCTTTCAGTTAACCATCCGAGCCTCTAAATCTACTGAGATTAATCATAATGAGGACATTTAGGGTCATCAACACCTTTAAATAATACATCTGTTACTCCTAAAATGGACTTTACCCTAAGTTAATGACTATTTATTATCATAACTAAAATAAATTAGGAGGTTTCTTTATTCACTTGTGCCCCCCCAAAATGAAAAGCTAAAATGAGTAAGATGAATGAGATTTCTGATTTGCCCACATTGTTGAGAGATAAACATATATATCATCATAATTAATGTGTCCATTGATAATTAAAAACAATATTCCTGATTATCATTTTTGATGCAAATTTGCTTCTAGGAGATTCAGGAGATGGAATGAATAGGTTTTTTAAAACCAATATTTCATTAACATCTTGTTACATTTCCCCCCTCCTTTTAAGTTTTCTATGTGAATTAAAGTATTAGGGAAGGGGAAGATTTAATATCTAATCTGGCACTTACTATTACTACTACTACTACTACTACTACTACTACTACTACTACTACTACTACTACTACTACATTTTCTTCCTTATACAAATGTTTCAGATATTATGTGAATAAACACTTCAGGAAAGATTTTTGAAAACTTTTTTCTTTATTTTGGAGGTTATTCTTCATGAATCTTGATATTGGGATTCTGAAATGTTGGTTTTTTGTTTTGTTTTGTTTTTCCATCATTTAAGTCTCTGTTTACCTTTTCATGTTGAGAGAGACACCATTAACAAAAATTGACTCATGCCCTTTGGGAGGGGGTATTTCTAATGGGGATGGGTTAAGGAAAGGATTGAAGTCTGGATTTCTACAGCTAGTGGCAGCACCAGAGGGGAGAATAAAAAACACTGAGTTCCTATGCCAAGCTGAAGACCAAGGAGGCAGGGAGAGAGGCAGAGAGAACATGTGGGGGGTCAGGGACAGGTCACAGAAAGACATCATAGTATGTTGACAAGAGCATTGGATTTGGAGATAGAAAACCTCTTTCAAGTTCCTACTTTGAGAATTAGTTTCTGTGTTGTTTTGGGCAAGTAACTTAACCACTGGCTGTCATTTTTTTCATATACAAAATGATGGCATTGAACTAGATAGTCTATAAGCTCCCTTCCAACTCTTCATTTTTGATCCTTTGATCCTGTGACACTGTAGTAGAAGAGAATGAATGATAGATTAGTTATTGATATGGAAGACCAAAGTTCTATCTCTGAATTACACTATTAAGTAGCATATTAGCTTTTATTACCTATAAGTTCTTTAAGTTTCAGTTTCTTTATCAGTAGAATGAGAGGAATTTGATTAGATCAATTTGACTCAACAAACATTTATGGTTTATCCACTTTGTACCAGGTGTAGTGCTATGTGCTGGAGATATAAAAATAAAATCTAAACAGTTCCTTTAACAAGAGAGCCAGATCTTCTGAAAGCAGGAAGAAAAGGTATATAGAGTCAAGTATAAACAAAATACATTGAGTGTATAAGAGAAGTAAGTTGGAAGTGTATTAACAATTGGGGAAATCAAGAATGACTTAGTTTGACAGAAGATAGTGATTCTCTGAGGCAGAGGTGAAAAAAGGGTCAAGGTATGGAGACAGACTGTAAAATAAGTCAGGAAGGCAGGAGATGGAATATTGTATGAGGTGATTGCTGTTTGCAATGGAGAATGCTATTCAAAAAAGATCAATGAGATGGAAATATCCATGCCAAGCTACTTCCACTTGGGCATTTGTCTCCAACTCTTTCCCATTAGAACCTTGGACCCTCAGCCAGGAACCATTTATAAGTTTCAAAAGGCCAGTTTGGGCCTTACCTTGACTGGATTCATGCATCTACCACACTTATTAGCCATTTCTAGACCACACTAAACATTCCTTCCCTACGTACCAATTTCATGTGTTTCTCCATTAAAATGTATTATCTTTGCAGCAAAAACTATCTTTGTTGCTTTTATTTGAATACCCAGAGTTTAACATGAGTCTAGAAGAGACTTTTAATCAATTTTCTTTCCTTTCTTTCTTACTTATATTTGCATGGGCAGAATTAAACATAGTATCTAGAAAAGAGTGAAGCTGTTCTTTTGTCTCTGTTTCTGTCTCTTCTATTTCCACCTTACCTCTCCAAGAGAATGTCTCTTTGGAAATGGAGAAACATCAGAAATCTTTGTAATAAGATAAAAGTAAATCAAGGTCATCCATTTTTGCAATTATTACTAGAAATAATAATCTATTAGTAATAAGATGAGAAAAAAATAATGAGGTTAGGAATTAGGTAAACAAATGGGGAAACAAATGCAAGCCTAAAGGAAAAAAGAAGGCCTGGTTTTCTTCACTTTTTTCTTTTTTGTTTATTTATTTTTAGTTTTCAACATTTACTTTTATAAGATTTTGAGTTATAAATGTTTTCCTCTCTCTCCCCAAGATGGCACACAATCTGCTATAGGCTATACACATATAATCATATTAAACATATTTCCACATTAGTCTTGTTGTGAAAGAAGAAGAAGAGCAAAAATAAAAACCAATAAGAAAGAAAAGATAAAATAGTATGTTTTGATCTGTATTCAGATCCATAGTTCTTTTCCTGGATGTGGATGGAATTTTCTTTATTTTTTAATTTTTAAAAATAACTTTATATATTTATTTACTTTTAGTTTACAATATTCAGTTCCACAGTCCCTTAAGTTCCAAGTTTCTTCCCCCTCCCTTTCATCCACCTTCCCCCTGCCATGGTGCCATGCAAATCAATATAGGTTCTAAAGATAATTTCACAGAAAACATTAATTAAGTTGTAAAGAAGAATTATAACCAGTGGAATGAACAATGAGAAAGAAGGAACAAAACAAAGCATAAGACAGGGGTGGAGAGAGAGAGAGAGCAAGAGCAAGAGCAAGAGCAAGTAGTTTGCTTCAATCTACATTCAGACTCTGCAATTCTTTCTCTGGATGTGTATAGTCCCTTACATCCTGAGTCTTTTGGAGTTGTCTTATAGCGTTGCATTGTTGAGAGGAGCCTAGTGAATTAAAGTCAGTCATCTCTCATCACAGATATAATGTGTCTGTAACTCTGTACAAGGTTCTCCTGGTTCTGCTCTCCTCACTCAGCATCAGTTTATATAAGTCTCTCAAGGTTATTATGAAGTCTGTCTACCCATCATTTCTTATAATTAAATAGTATTCCATTACATTCATGTACCACAACTTGTTAAGCCATTACACAATTGATGGACATCCTCTTGATTTCCAATTCTTTTCATCACAAAAAAAAAGCTGCTATAAATATTTTTGTACATATGGGTACTTTTCACTCTGGGATACAACTCTAGATGTGGTATTGCTGGTCAAGGAATATGCACATTTTTACAGCCAGTTGGGCATAGTTATAAATTGCTTTTCTGAATGGTTGGATCAGTTCACAACTCCACCAACAACACATTAGTTTTCCAATTTTCCTACATCCTCTCCAGCATTTATCATTTTACTGTTTTGTCATCTTAGTGAATCTGAACAGTGAAATGTGGTACTTCAGAGTTGTTTTGATTTGCATTTCTCTGATGAATAGTGATTTAGAGCATTTTTCATGTGCTTAAAATGTCTTTAATTTTTTCCTCTGTAAACTGCCTGTTCATATACTTTGACTATCAATTGGGGAATAACTTGTATTCTTATAAATTTGACTCAGTTTTCTGGATATTTTAAAAAAGAGACCTTTTTCAGAGACACTGAATGAAAAAATTCTTTCCAATTTTTCACTTCCCTCCTAATCTTGGTTACATTGGCTTTGTTTGAACAAAAACTATTCAATTTAATGTAATCAAAATTATGCATTTTGTAAGGCTCTCTATCTCTTTTTTGGTCATAAATTCTTGCCTTCTCCATAAATCTGATAGGTGAGTTATTCCTTACTCTCCCAGATCACTTACACTATCAACCTTTATATCTAAATCATTAACTTATTTAGACTTTATTTTGGCATATGGTATAAGATCAATATCTTAGTCTATGCTTAGTTTATGCCACACTACTTTCCAGTTTTCCCAGCAGTTTTTTGTCAAATAGTAGTCCATATCCCAGAAGTTGTAGTCTTTGGGTTGATCAAAGAGTAGATAACAATAGTCATTGACGACTATATCTTGTGTACCTAATCTATTCCATTGATCCACTACTCTGGTCCTCAGTCAGAACCAAGTACTTTTGATGACTGCTGCTTTATAGTACGATATAAAATCTGGTATGGGTAAGCCACCATCCATGGCATCTCTTTCCATTAATTCCCTTGATGTTCTGGACTATTTGTTCTTCCAGATGAATTTTATTACTTTTTTTCAAGCTCCATGAAATATTTTTTTTTTTTTGGCAGATGAATTGGTATGGCACAAATAGGTAAATTCATTTAGGTAAAATTTTCATTTTTGTTATATTAGCTCGACCTAGCCACGAGCAGCTAATGTTTTTGCAATTATTAAGATCTGACTTTATTTGTGTGAAAAATGTTTTATAATTGTGTTCATAAAGTTCCTGGGTTTTTTTTTTCTTTGACAGGTAGACTCCCAAATATTTTATAATGTCTACAGAAACTTTAAATTAAACTTCTCTATTTCTTGCTGTTGGGCTTTGTTAGAAATATATAGGAATGCTGAGGATTTATGTGGATTTCTTTTATATCTTGTAACTTTGCTGAATTTATTTATTATCTCAAGTAGTTTTCTATTTCATTCTCTAAGTATATCATTATATCATCTGCAAAGAGTGATAGCTTAGCTTATTCTTTTTTTTTTTGTCTTTTTTTGAGGGCAGTTTTGGTTAAGTGACTTACCCAAGGTGACATGGTTAGTGTGTGTGTGTGTTCGTGTGTGTGTGTGTGTGTGTGTGTTTTCTGAGGTCGGATTTGAACTCAGGTCCCTGTGATTCCAGGGCAGGTTCTCTATTCACTGCACCACCTAGATGCCCTGCTTAGTTTCCTCTTTACCTAATCTAATTCCTTTAATTGGTTTTTCTTCTCTTGTTGCTGCAGTTAATATTTCTAGAACCAAATTGAATAATAGGGGTAATAGTGGAGATCCTTGTTTCACCCCCAAACTTATTGGAAATTCTTCTAGCATACCCCCACTACATATAATACTTGTTGATGGTTTTAGATAGATACTACTTATTATTTTATTATTTTAAAGAAGACTCCATTTGTTCTTATGCTTTCTAATGTTTTTAGTAGGAAAGGGTGTTGTATTTTGTCAAAAGACTTTTCTACATCTATTGAGATAACCATATAGTTTCTGCTAGTTTTCTTGCTGATACAATCAATTATACTGAAAGTTTTCCTATTATTTCCTAATATTGCTTTCCTGCAATATTACCTGATCAAAGTGTATTACTTTTGTGATAAACTGCTGTAATCTTTTTGCTAATATTTTATTTGAAATTTTTGCATTTTATATTCATGAGGGAAATTGGCCTATAATGTTCTTTGTTTTGGGTCTTCCAAATTTGGGTATCAGTAGCATATTTGTGTCATAAAAATAATTTGATAGGAATCCTTCTCCAATTTTCCCAAAAAGTCAATAAAGCATTGAAATAAGTTGTCCTTTAAACATTTTATATAATTCACTTGTAAATCCATCTGGCCCTGGAGAATTTTGCTAGGGAATTTGTTGATGACTTGTTCAATTTCATTTTTCTAAGGTGGAGTTATTTAAGTATTTTATTTCTTCTTCAGTTTATCTGGGCAACTTATATTTTTTTTGTAAATATTCATACATTTCACTGTGATTGTCAAATTTATGGGTGTAAAGTTGGGTAAAATAGTTCCTAATTACTGTTTTAATTTCTCCTCATTGGAGGTAAATTCACTCTTTTCATTTCTGATAAAAGTAATTTGATTTTCTTTTTTATTTTTTTAATCAAATTGACTAAAGGTTTATCAAATTTATAGTTTTTCATAAAGTCAGCTTTTACTTTTATTTATTTGTTCAATAGGTTTCTTAATTTCAATTTTATTAATCTCTCCTTTTATTAATCTCAAGTAAAACTGCCGTGGGGTCATAGAACCAGAGGGTAAAATAGAAAGAATCCAATGAACACCTCCTGAAAAGGAGGCCAAATTGAAAATTTGAAGCCAAATTTCAGAATTATCAGGTCATGGAGGAAATACTACAAGCAGTCAGAAACAGGCAATTCAAATATTATAGAAGTGAAGTCATGATAACACAGGACCTAGTGGCTTCCACATTTAAAAATCAGAGGGATTGAATATGATATATGGTAAGGCAAAAGAGCTTAGATGAACTGCCAACCAAGGATCAACTCTCTAGTGAAACTGAGCATAATCTTTCAGGCAAGGAGATGGCCATTCAATGAAATAAAGGTCTTCCAGACCTTCCTGATGAAAAAGATAGAGCTCAAGGGAAAATTTTATCTCTAAATACAAGACTCAAGAGAGACATAAAAAGGTAAACAGGGAAAAATCTACACACAGACACACACATACAACATGTTACTCAAGAAGAACAAACTGTTCACATTCTTATATGTGAGGATAATATTTGTCAGTAATAAGAACCGTATAATTATCACAACATTTAAAAGGGATATACACAGATAGAGGGTGCAAGAATAATTAACTTAAGTGATGATTTAAAAAAAGCCAAACCTTATTAATGTATATAAAGGGATTGTAAGGGGAGAAGAGAAGAGAAGACAGAAAAGGGCAAATTGTGCCTCATGAAGAGGCTTAAAAACATATTATAGTAGAGCAAAAGAAGGGAGGAAGATGAACATTGTATGAGCTTTACTCTCATTGGTTTTGGTTGAAGGAGGAAATAACATAAAAATTAAGTATAGGAATCAAATGTGAAGAGATGCAAAAACTTATTATAGTAGAAGGAAAGAAGGGAGGAAGAGAAGCATTGTCTGAGATTTACTCTAATCATATTTGGTTCAAGGAGGAAATAACAAACTTTGTTAAGTGTAAAAATGTAATGTGCCCTACAGGACATAGGAGGGGAAAGGGATAAGAAAAGGCTGGGTGGTTAGAAAGGAGAGAAGATGACTTCTTTTTGCATCATGCCTTTCTGGTAGACCAATAATTCTTAGATTTTCTCTCCTGGATCCATTTCCACGTCAGTTGTTTTTCAAATGAGATGTTATACATTTTATTCTATTTTTTTCATTCTTTAGATTTTAGTTTGACTGATTCTTGATGCTGTGTAGTCATTAGTTTTAATTTGACTTATTCTAATTTTTAGTGAATTGTTTCCTTGGTTAATTTTTGAAGCTACTTTTCCACTTGTTCTGAGATTACTTTTAAGGAGTTGTTTTTTCCAGTTAAGCTTTGAACTTCCTTTCCTATTTGACAAATTTTACTTTTTAAGGAGTTTTCTTCAGTGAATTTTTTTTTCCATTTTGTCAATTTTATTTTGAAAATATTGGTCAATTTATCTTCTACCTCTCTAATTCGGCTTTTAAAAACCTTCTTGAGCTCTTCCAAGAATGCTTTTTGGGCTTGAGACCAGTTCATTTTACCTTTGGAGGTTTCAGATGTGGGTATAGGGGACAATGTTGTTCTATTCTGAATTTAATTCTTCTTGCTCACTATAATGGGATGCAATAGACTTTGTTTTTCCAACTTGCTTTTTTCCTGGTGATTGCCTATGCCCTGGCCTTTAATATGGATCTTTTGCTTCTGGGGTACAGATGGCTCTGTCCCAAGCTTCTTATGTGGGGAGCAAGGGGAGCTAGGTAACTCATTATTGGCTTTGTGTGCTTTGGCCTCTGAGTTCCTAGACTGTGGTGAAGGCCAGAACTTTCTGACTTTCTTTAGGGTTACACTGAAGCTCAAGGCATGAGGTGTGGGAGAGGGATGCTCTGGTCACTTCACAATTCTACCTCCACGTCCCTGGACTAGAGCTCAGGCAAGCTCAGCTTCTGGTAGCCAGGATATATGGGTATCTCCAGATTCCCTTGTTTTTGTGAAGTCATTCCTGAGTTTCTGGTGTTAGCATTTTCTGGCTTCACTTCAGGATCCCCAGTGGTTAATGGAGATGTGGCTTGTTGCAATGCTTTCTGACCTGCCCTTTAGCCTCAGCACAGCCACAGACATGGCCTTCCTCTAGGACTCCCAAGCTTGCTTCTGGTTCCACTATTTCAGGATTTTACCCTGGCAATAATCCCTGAATTTTCAGCATCAAGGGGCCTTGGGAGCATGTATGGTTTACTCTACCATCTTGGCTCCCAGAAGTTCAAGTAGGTTATTTTTAAACATAAAGACTAGGCTGATAGCCCTGGGAATAGCTGCTGCTGCTGCTGCTGCAGGCTCTTCACTCATATCTTACTTAGCTCTTTCTATCCCCTATCCCATATCCCATGGTGAGAGTTCTGGGAATTGGCCTTGTGGTAAGTGAATCAGTTTGCCTGGGTTCCCTCCATCTCAGCTATGGTCAGGTTTGTGCTGGAGCAACCTGCAGGGTCCACACAGTGCTCAGTGCCCCCCCCCCCACTTGGCACAACAAATCCTACACTCCACACTTTCCTTTGCTGCAAATCTGGCATGACCCATCTCCCCTCTAACGGCCCTACTAAAATTCATTCAGATTCACTTTTTAGAGGTTACTGAAGCAATTTAAGGGGCAGTTCAGGTGACTTCTTGCTTTTACTCCACCATGTTGGCTCCATCTCCTGGAAAGCATTTTATTTGGGAAATTATGGGGAACTTGAGGCCTCAAGGCCACACAGGGCCCTCTAGGTTCCTCAAGTATGGCCTTTTGACTGAATCTATACTTAATAGACCAAATTCCTTTATTAAAATGATTTGTTCTGTAAAACTTAGAGTCAATCAAAAGGCTTCAATCAATGACCTAGAAGAAAATATGTGGCATTAAGGCCGCAGGCTCCTCACTCCTGTTTTAGATTATAGCATTACTTAAAGCTAAGTCTATCAAAGTTGATCATTGCATAATGCTGCTATTACTGTGGACAACACTCTCCTGTTTTTGATCATTTCATGGAAGTTTTTTTTGGATTTTTCTGAAACTCACCTGCTCATTCTTTATTATGGAATAATAGTATTCCATTAAATTCATATACCACATTTTCAGCCATTCCCAAATTAGGAAGCAACCCCTCAATTTCCAATTCTTGGAAAAAAAAGTTGCTATAAATATTTTTGGACATGTGGGTCCTTTTTCCTTTTGTTATGATCTTTTTGGGATATAGACCTAGTAGTGGAATTGCTGGGAAAAAGGGTATGCACAGTCATATAACTCTTTGGGCACAATTCCAAAATGTTTCCCAGAATAGTTGGATCAATTCACAACTCCAACAATAATGTATTAGTGTTCAGATTTTCATAAATCACCTCCAACATTTATCATTTTACTATTTTGTCATGTTAGCAAAGGTACAACATGTTACCTGAGTTGCTTCAATTTGCATTTTTCTAATTAATTGTTATTTAGATTATTTTCCATATAGATATCTTTAATTTCTTCATCTCATATCCTTTGACCATTTATCAATTGGGGAATGGCTAGTATTTTTATAAATTTGACTCAGTTCTCTACATATTTTAGATATGAGGCACTTTTCAGAGGCACCCAGTTTTCTGCTTCCTTTCTAATCTTGGTTCATTGGCTTTGTACAAAAACTTTTTAACTCAGTGTAATGAAAATTATCCATTTTGCAATCCACAATGTTCTTCATCTTTTTATTTGGTAATAAATCCTTCCTTCTCCATAGCTCTGAAAGGTAAACCATTCCTTGCTTTATTAATTTTCTTATGGTATCACACTTTATGTTTAAATCCTGATATCAGTTCTAGGATATCAGCACATTGATGCTTTGTCTGAGATCAAGATTGCTGCCCCTGTTTTGTTTTGTTTTCTTTTAATCTCAACTAAAGCATATTATATTCAGCTCTCCAGCTTTTCTCCTTTGTTCTGTGTGGAATTCTCTGCTCATATGTATTTCTTATAAACAACATATTGTTGGATTCTGGTTTTTAATTCACTTTGCTATCTGTTTCCATTTTACAGAAGAGTTTATCCCATTCACATTCACAGCCTTTCTCTCCATGCTATTCTCCCTGCTGTTTATGCTTTTCTCACTTCTTCCTCCCTTTCCCACCTCACAAGTGTTTTGCTTCTGACCACTGCCTCCATCAATCTGCCCTCCTTTCAATCAGTATCCCTCCTTTTCTTTCCCCTTTCCCATTCTACTTCTTCCCTTTATTGTAATAGATCTTTGCACCTCTTCATGTGATGTAATTTACCCCTTTCTTCTTCCTCTCGTCTTCTTTTCCCAATGCAATCTTTCTTTTTACCCCTTAATTTTTTTGTCATCACATTAAAGTCATCTTATAAACACACCCAGTGTATGTATACTCTTTCTAAGTACCATAATAAAGATACAGTTCTCAAGAGTTACAAATGCCATCTTCTGCTGTAGGGATGTAAACAGTTTAAACTTTTTGAATAACATTTTTTTCTCCTTAGCTGTTTATCATTTTATGGGTCTTGGATTTGAAGATCAAATTTCTTTTCACCTCTGGTTTTCTTCTCAAGAAATTTTGGGAGTCTTCTGTTTCATGGAGTATCCATCTTTTTCCTGTAATATTATGCTCGGCTTACTGGATAGTTGATTCTTGATTGCAATCCAAAATATTTTGCCTTATGGAATAGCATATTCCTTGACCTCTGATCATTTTATAAAGAAACTGCCAAGCCCTGCATAATTATGACTACATTTCCATGATATTTATTTTTTTCTGGCTACTTCCAGTATATTCTTCTTGACCTGCCAATTCTGGAATTTAGCCTAAATATTCCTTGGCATTTTCATTTTGGGATCTTTTTTAGGAGGTCATCAGTGAATTCATTCAATGATTCTTTTACCTCCTGGTTCTTGGATATCAGGACATTTTCTTGATAATTTCTTTAATTTTTGAATTTTATTTATTTTAGATTTCAGCATTCATTTCCACAAGATTTTCAGTTTCAAATTTTCTCTGCATCTCTTCCCTACCCCTCACACCAAGATGGGAAGGATATTAATTACCCCTTCTCCCAGTCTTCCCTCTTTTTAATCTCCTTGATCCCCCACTTACCCACTTCCCCCTTATTTTCTTGTAGGGCAAGATGGATTTCTATACCACATTTCCTGTAAATCTTACTTCCCAGTGGCATGTAAAAACAATTTTTAAACATTTGTTTTTACAACTTTGTGTTCCAGATTCTCTCCTTTCTTCTCTCCTCACCCACCCTCATTAAGAAGACAAGCAATTCAATATAGGTTATACATGTGTAGTTATGGAAAACATTTCCATAGTAATCATACTGTGAAAGACTAAAGGTATTTCCCACTATCCTATCCCACCCCCCATTTGTTCAATTTTATCTTTTGATCCCGTGTGTTTTCAAAAATGTTTGCTTGTGACTAACCCCTCCTCTAATCTGCCCTCCCTTCTAGCATTCCCCCTCTTATTGCTTTGCATCCTACTTTCCTGTTGGGTAAGATACCCAACTGAGTGTGTATGCTATTCCCACCTTAAGCCATATCCAATGAGAATAAGATTGACTCATTCCCTTTCAACTCCATTATCTTCTCCTCCATTGAAACAGCTTTCTCTTGCCTCTTTTATGTGACATAATTTACCCCATTCTATTTCTCTCTTTCTCCTCCCAATATATTCCTCTATTAATTCTTACTTTTATTTTTAGAGAGAATTCCTTCATATTCAACTCACCTTGTGCCCTCTATATGTAAACATATACATAAATACAAACATAGGTAAGTATACATATATGTAAATACATGTGTATTCTTTTCAACTATCCTAATATCCAAAAAAGTCTCATGAGTGGCAAATATCATCTTTCCATGAAGGAATGTAAGCAGTTTAATTTTATGAAATTCCTTATTATTTCTCTTTCCTATTTACCTTTTCATGTTTCTATTAGTCTTGTATTTGAAAGTCAAATTTTCAATTCAACTCTGGTCTTTTCATGAAAAATGCTTGAAAGTCTTCTATTTCATTGCATGTACACAGTTTTCTCTGAAGTATTATACTCAGTTTTGCTGGGCTGGTGATTCTTGGTTTTAATCCTACATCTTCTGGCCTTCAGAATATATTATGCTTAGCCCTATGATCCCTTAATGTGAAATCTTTGTGTTATCCTGATTGTGCTTCCACAATACTAAAATTGTTTCTTCCGGTTTACTTGTAATATTTTCGCCTTACTATGAAATTATGGCATTTGGCTATAATATTCCTGGAATTTTCTTTTTGGAATCTTTTTCAAGAGGCAATTGGTGGAGTCTTTCAAAATCTATTTTACCCTATGGTTCTAAAACATCAGGACAATTTTCCTTGATAATTTCTTGAAAGACAATGCCCAGGCTCTTTTTTTTTTTTATCATGACTTGTAGGTAGTGAAATTTTTTTTAAATTATCTCTCTTGGATCTGTTTTCCAGGACAGTTGTTTTTTAATGAAATATTTTACACTGGAGGACAGAAGTAAGATGGAAGAGTAGAAACAGGACTTCCAAGGTGCTCTCCCACATACGAGTTCCAAACTAAGTAAAAGGTGGACTCTAAACTACTTCTGGAGCACCAGCACCCACAGAATGACACAGAGAAGCTAACCTCCCACTGAGGACAGCCCAGCAGGGAAAGGCCAGAGCAGCACTCTGGGAACAGAGAGTGCAGCGCCCTGGGAGCAGCAAGCGCAGTGGTCTGGGAGCAGAGCCCAGGCCTGTGTGAGCTTTGGTTTTAGCCCCAGGGTGAACTGGCCAGCAGCCAGCAGGAGGTACCCCAGAACACCAGCACCAGTGGCAATTCCAGAATTATCAACACAGATATGCCTGGGACAAAGTGACAGAGGTTAGTGCCCTTTGGACTTTGGGACCAGTATTTGGGGAACGCATCAGGCTTCTTCACCTGGGGGTGAGAAATGGCTGAGGAGACATTGTACAAATTTGGTGGGAAGGGATGATACTTAAGGGGTGAATTTACGAGGAGAGAGAGGAATGTGGCAAGAGGAGATGGGGAGAGACAGGGTAGGGTAAACTATAAGCAATTCAATATAGGTTGTACAGGTGTAGCTAATGCACAATATCACCATAGTAGACATACTGTAAAAGACATTATATTTCCCTCCCTCCTATCACTCCTCCTACTTGTTCTATTCCTTACTTTGATCCTCTCCCTTTTCAATAGTGGGTGCTTCCAAGTTCCCTCCCCTCAACCTACCCACCCTTCCATCATCCCCTGTGTCATTGCATTCCCACCTACTCTCCTGTAGGGTGAGATACCCTATGTAGTGTGTATGTCATTCCCTCCCTGAGCCAAATTAAAATGAGAATGTTTGACCTATTCCCTTTTGCCTTCTTGTTCTTTCCCTCCATTGTAACCATTTCCCTTGCCTCTTCTATAGGGGATAGTTTACCCCATTCTATCTCTTCCCATCTCCTCTTATTATATTCCTCTCTCACTTCTTTATTTCACTTTTTAAGTATCATCCCTTACTATTAAGTTGGTACTGTGACCTCTATCAGTGTATACCTATAAACATAGATACACAAATTCACATATGTATTCAAATGCCCATATACCCTCCAATATAAACTATATATGTATATTCCCTTCAATTATTTTCATATGCCAATATATCCTCTGATATAGACTGTATGTATACATACATATATATACATACATATATATATAATACATATACACACACATATATGTAGACATATATATGTCTATTCCCTTCAATGATTTTCATACTGAGAAAATTTTCATCAGTTACAATTACCATTTTTCTTGGAGGAATGTAAATAGTACTATTTGATAAGTTCCTTGTGATTCCTTTTCGGTGTTTACCTTCTCATACTTCTTTTGCATCTTATATCTGAATCTCAAACTTTATATTTGATGATAGTTTTTTTCGTCCAGAATACTAAAAGTCCTTTATTCCACTGAATGACCATATTTTCCCCTGAAACATAATGCTCAGTTTTGCTGGATTCTTGGTTTTGATCCCAGTTCCTTTGATCTCTTGAATATTGTATTCCAAGCCCTTCAATCCCTCAGTGTAGAAGCTGCCAGATCCTGTTTTATCCTGATTGTCTTTCCACAATATTCAAATTGTTTCTTCCTGGCTGCTTGTAATATTCTCTCCTTGATCTGGGAATTCCAGGGCCTGCCTATAATATTTCTAGGAGTTTTCTTTTTTGGGATGTTCTTCAGGAGGTGATTGGTGGATTAATTTGAACTCTATTTTGCCCTCTACTTCTAAAACATCAGGGCAGTTTTCCTTTAGAATTTCTTGAACTATGACTTCTACGTTCTTTCTTTGATCATGGCTTTCAGGTAGTCCAATATTTTTACAATTTTCTCTTCTGGATCTATTTTCCAGGTTAGTGGTTTTCCCAAGGAGTTATTTCACATTGCCTTCTATTCTTTCATTTGTTATGATCTGTTTAACAGCATCTTGATTGCTCATAATGTCACTAGCTTCCATTTGCTCCAGTCTAATTCTGAAGGAATGATTCTCCTCAGTGAGCTTTTGAGATTCTTTTTCCATCTCGCAAATTTGGCTTTTTAAGGCATTCTTCTCCTCATTGAATTTTTGAGCCTCTTCTCCCATTTGAGTTAGTATATTTCTTAAGGTGTTACTTTCCTCATTAAGGCTGTTGACTCTCATTTCAATATTTTCTTGCATCATTCTCATTTCTCTTCCCAATTTTTTCTCCACTTCTGTTATCCACTTCTTAAGGTCCTATATGGCCTATAACCAGCTTGTATTTCCCTTTGAAGCTTTTGGTGCAGGAGTTCCCACATAACTGCTTTCCTCCTGTTCCATGCTTTGATCCTTTTTGTCCCCAAAATAGGAGTCTAATTTGGATTCTTCTGTTTATTTTGCTGCCTTTGCCTTGTCATACCCCCTCTCAATTACTTGACTTTTGGGCTTTTTGGCACAGTAGGGGATCTTCATCCCAAATGCTGGGGTTTTCTCAGCTGCTGGAGGTATTAGTTGGGTGCTGCTCTGAAGCCTCCACATGCTCTGGTAAGCTGGTCACACACCCTAGGATCTCCACCCTATACTACAATCCAGATCCAAGCATATTAAAGCAAGAGCATTTTTTCCTCAGACTGGGTGCTTGGTCCCCCTACATTCTGCAGATCAGGAGCTGAAGCTGCCATGTGACGGCCACTGCACTTCAGCCAAGCAACAGCTGCCTCTCCCCCTGGTGGACAAAAGACTTATTACACTCCTGAACTCTCATTTCTTAAAGTCCACAGTGCACTGACCTCTCACTTTGTCCTTAGCCTCTATGTGTTGGTAATTCTGGCAACTGCCACAGCTTCTGGTGATCTGAAGTCCAAGCCAGTGGCTGGTTGTGGCCAATCTGAGTATAAAACCTCTGGGGGTTTGTGGGGCTGGGCTAGGCTCCCATAGTGCTGTGTTGGCCCCTTCCTGTGGGTCTCCTGGGCTGTCCTCAGTGGGAGGTTACCTTCTCTGTGTCATTTTGTGGGTTGTGTAGCTCACAAGTTTGGTCAGAGTCCCCTTTTACATGAATTGGGTAAGGTGAATGCCAGAGCCCCACAGAGGTCCTGGTTCTACTCTGCCATCTTGACTCCACCCCCTCTAATCTACTTTTCTTACTTGATATTCAAAGATCTTCTCAAGTTCCTCTATGGCCTGTTACCAATTCATATTTTCCTTAGATGCTTTTGATCTTGTACTTTTGACTTTGTTTTCTCCTTCTCTGTCTAGATCTTATTTTGTCACCAAAGAATGATTCTGTAGTTTGATATCTCTTCCTCTGTTTGCTCATCTTGCCAGTCAATTACTGGACTTTTGAGCTTTTTGCCGCAGTAGAACTCTGCTTCCAGAGTTGCGTGTGCTGTGTCCTAAATATCTGGGGTTTTGTGCGACTGTTGTAAGAGCTACTTTTAGAACTGTGCCTCAATATTGTGAGGAGCACTCCCTCTTCATAGTAGACACACTCTCTGCCATGCCAACACTCCTTCTCACCCAAGGTCCACTACCCAACACTGTGAGCCAGATCGAAACAACAGGGCTTAGAGCTCTGGAAGTAGGGTTGCCCCATCACCACTGTCCCCAAAGCTCTTCTCTCAACCAGATTCAACAAAGTTTCCTAATTGACCTTCTACTTTTTCTTTGGCATTTGTGGGTTGAAAAGTTTGGAAACCACCACATTTGCCAGTGATTCAATCCCCTGAGTTCTACCACGGCTGGATTTGTAACACCAGTCTCATTCAGTGCAGCCCACATGGGACTGAACTCTGTTTCCAACCTGGTACTATAGACCCTGCCTTTAACGTGCCAGGATACCATCATTGGTTGATTTTTTTTACTCTGTCATTTTTTGTGTTTTGCAGCTCTAAAATTTGTTTAGTCATTTTTAATAGGTAATAGAGGTGGTTGGGGTGCGAGATCAAATAACTTCCTGCTTTTACTCCATCATCTTGACTCTCACGCCCCCCCCACTATAATTTCATGAAAGATGCTGTATATACTCTTTTCCTTTTTTTTTTTTTCGGCATAGCTTTCATGTAGTCCAATAATTCTTAAATTATCTCTCCTGGATCTATTTCCCAGGGCAGTATTTATTTTAATGAGGTATTTTACATTTCATTCTACTTTTTCATTATTTTTTTTTGTTTGATTGATTCTCAATGTCTCAAAGAGTGCATTTCCCCAATTTTAATTTTTTTTCAGATAAATTATGTACTTTTTATTTGATTACAGTAATAAATTATGTTCAAGTCAAATTGACAAGTCAACAAGCATTGATTAAGTACTTAAAATGTGCCAGACACTGCAAAATTTTGGGGATACAAATATAAGCAAAAAATAAATATTCCTGCCCTCAAAGAACTCTTTTTTTATTTAAACAAATGTTTTATTAACTTCTGTTTTACATCATTCATGTCTGCCAGATTTTGAGTTACAATTATATTCCCCCCTGTTTTTCCCCTACCCACACTCCCAGAATAGCAGTCCCATAAGATATCATTTCCTCCAATCTGCTCTCTCCCCTATCTTCTCCCATAACCCCTTCGACTTTTCCATTAGAGGAAGATGAATCTTTGTGTCCCAATGCCTGCACATCTTATCTCCCAATTACAAGCAAAAGAGTATTAATAATAGTATTTATATATATTTGAAACATTTAGTCATAAAACCTCTAATTTCAGATCCATTTCATTCCTCTCTTGTCACCCATTCCTTCTGGGAAGATAAATAATTCAGTATATGTTGTACATGTCTAGCTATGCAAAATATTACCATAGTAGATATCTTGTACAAGGCTGCTTATAATTCCCTCCCACTCATCCCACCCCCCCCCCCCACCTGGTCCATTCCCTACTTGATCCGGTCCCTCTTCTATAGTGGGTACTTCCAACCTCCCCTCCCCCTAAGTATGCCCTCCCATCCATCATCCCTCCTCTCATCCCCCTTCCCCCTATTCTGCTTCAGGTTGAGATATCCCATTTAGTATGTATGTCATTCTCTCCCTGAACCACATTCAATGAGAATGTGGTTTTGCCTTTTTGCCTTCCTATTCTTCCCGTCCCGTGTAACCACTTCCCTTTGCTTCTTCTACATGAGATAGTTTACCCTACCCAGTCTCTCCCCATCTCCTCTTGTCACTTTCCTCACTCACCTCATAATTTCACCCCTTAGATGTCATCCCTTCCTAACAAATTCAACCTGTGCCCTCTATCCATGTATAACTAACTGTAAACATATACACACACATTCACATATGTATTCATATGATCATACACCCTTCTTCCATTACTTTCATACTGAGAAAGATTTCATCAGTCACAGTTATTGCTTTTCCATATAGGAATGTATATAATTCAACTTTGATAAGTTCCTTTTGATTTCTTTTCCCGATTACCTTCTCAGGCATCTCTTGCTTCTTGTGTCTGGATGTCAAATTTTCTATTCAACTCTGGTTTTTTCCTCAAGAATGCTTGAAATTCTTCTATTCCACTGAATGACCATATTTTCCCTGGACACAAAATACTCAGTTTTGCTGGGTAGGTGACCCTTGGGTTCATTCCCAGCTCTTTTGCCCTCTGGAATATCATATTCCATGCCCTTCAATCCCTCAGTGTAGAGGCTGCCAGGTCCTGGGCTATTCTGATTGTGTTTCCACAATATTGAAATTGTTTCTTCCAGGCTGCTTGTAGTATTTTCTCCTTGATCTGGGGATTCTGGAACCTGGCTATAATATTCCTGGGAGTTTTCTTTTTGGGATCTTTTTCAGGAGGTGATCGGTGGATACTTTCATCCTCTATTTTGCCCTCTGGATCTAAAACATCAGGGCAATTTTCCTTGAGAATTTCTTGAAGGGTGGTTTCTAGGTTCTTTCTTTGATCATGGCTTTCAGGTAGTCTACTAATTTTTAAATTGTCTCTACTGAATCTATTTTCCAGGTCAGTGGTTTTTCCCATGAGATATTTCATATTGCCTTCTACTCTTTCATTTGTTTGGATCTGCTTAACAGCATCTTGATTTCTCATAAAGTTATTAGCTTCCATTTGCTCAGTCTAACTGTGAAGGAATGAATCTCCTCAGTGAACTTTTGAGATTCTTTTTCCATCTGGCAAATTCAACTTTTTAAGGCATTCTGCTCCTCTTTACTCTTTTGGGCCTCCTTTGCCATTTGAGTTAGTCTATTTTTGAAGGTGTTGTTTTCCTCCTTCAGGCTGTTGACCTTCATTTCATTCTTTTCCTGCATCTTTCTCATTTCCCTTCCCAATTTTTCCTCCACTTCTTTTATTTGATTTTTAAAGCCCTTCTTAAGTTTCTCTATGGCCTGCAATCTGCTCATGTTTTCCCCTGGGGCTTTTGGAGCAGGTCTTCTGACCTCACAGCCCTACTTTTGCTCTATGCTTCGAACCTTTATGCCCCCAGAGTAGGATTCTAATGTTGCATTTTTCTGTTTAATTTGTTTCCTTTTACTTGGCATGTTGCCCCTTAATTACTTGTCTTTTGGGCTTGATGCCACAGTATGGCCTGGTGCCAGACAGGAACTTTTGCCCTGAAGGTGTGGGGAGGGCCAAATTCCGTTTCTGGCAAGCTGGAAACCCACCCACAACATCCACCCCAGATCACAATCCAGATCCAGGGAGGTTAAAGCAAGAGCGATTACCCCCCAAGACTGATCGCTGGATTTCCCTACAGTTCACAGGCCAGGAGCTTGAGCTGCCTCTGAAAACTACAAAATGGCATATCTCCTCAGTGGCTTCTAACCCCCAGGGGAGGAAGCCGATGCATTCCCCAAATACTGGTCCCAAAGTCCATAGGACACTAATCTCTCACTTTGTCCTAAGCGTGTCTATATTGATAATTCTGGAGTCGTCACAGCTGATGGTGTTCTGGGGTCCCTCCAGCCGGCCACTTGCCCTGCCGCCCTGGGGCTAAAACTGTGACTCAGGCTCGGCTCAGTTTGGCTCCCCGGGCACTTCGAACTGTGCTGCCGGCACAGTGCTGGTCCTTCCTGCAGGGCTGCTGGGCTTTCCTCAATGGGAGGTTAGCTTCTCTGTGTCATTCTGTGGGTTCTGGGGCTCCAGAAGTTGTTCAGAGTCCCCTTTCATATAGTTTGGAGGTGATCTGGGGGAAGAGTGGCTTGGGCACGCAGTTTCTATTCCACCATCTTGGCTCCGCCCCCCAATTTTAATTTTTAATGAATTGTTTACATTGGCCAGTTCTACTTTCTAACTAGTCCTCTTCAGTGTTGTTGTTTTGTTCTTCTAGTAACTCAATTTTATCTTTTTTTGGAGGGGAGAAGACAAGGCAATTGGATTATATGTGTTGCCCAAGTTCACACATCTAGAAAGGTTCATTTGTCTGCAGCTGAATTTGAACTCAGGTCCTCCTAACTCTAAACTAGTGCACCATTGACTTGCCACCTAGCTGCCCCACTCAATTTTATTTTAAAATAATTGCTTTCTTCAGCCATTTTTTGTCTTCCTTTTCCAAGATGTTAACTCTGTCTTGCATATCTCACATGTATTTTCCTAATTTTTCTTCTACCTCTCCTTGACTTTTAAAATCCTTCTTGAGTTCCTCCAAAAAGGCTTTTTGAGCATGAGATCAATTCATATCCCTCTTTGAGTTTTGATGTAAGTATATTAACCCTCTTTGAGGTTATAGATATAAGTATATTAACAATGTTTTCCTCTTCTGAGTTTTTATTTTTATTTTTTTCCCACTATAGAAATTCTCAATGGTCAGTGTTTGGTTTTGCTTTTTGCTCATCTGGGTTGCTCATCTCCTGGCTTTTAAATTTCAGTTATTCTCCTGGATCACAGGGGGCACCATCCCAAGCTTCTTGTTCTGAAGGCCAAAGGCATGATAACTGGCTTTGTGTGTTGGGGCTTCAGGTGTTGTCAGTTGGGGGCTGTAGGTATTCAGGCGCCTACCTGGTGGTGTGCCTGGGGTGGTTTCAGACACATGCTAAGGCCAGGGGGTGTTTTTATGCTTTGAAGGATGCCTGCATGCCTGGGTCTTCTCTAAAGCATATGATTTCCTGCCTGCTAGAAAGTGTATGTTTTCCTGGGTTTGCACCAAAGCATGGGAAGGTCTGCCTGCTGGAGGCCTCCAGACCATCTTGAGCTGCATGAGAGCACGTAGTTATTATCATAGCTAGAGTCTGCTGGTTCCCCTGGCTCTGCTAAGGTATGTGGGTTTCCTGGTGTTGGTGTTTGCCTGCTCTATTCTACTGAGGCTTTGAATTTCCTAACAATTTGCTGAGGTGATACTCGATGCTAATTTGCTATGTTACTTCTTGTCTTGGACTGCACTCTTCTTTCACCAAGCGAAATGAACCTTTTTGGCAGATCCTACAAGTTCCCTGTCTTTCTGTTGGCTTTTCTGTTTCAGGATTTGTTGTGGGGTGCAATTTTTGTTATTATTTTTCTGGAGGTAAATATGGGAACAAGATGGTGCTTTTCTGCTTTCTCTTCCATCTTGGCTTCTGAAAGTAAGTTTTAAAGAAATGTTGATTGTATAGAGGTACACCAAGAATTCCTAGAAGTATTAACAAAAGCGATGAGTGATAGAGGAAAATTAGGAAAATAAATGAATGTGATGCAATAAAATTATGAAGCTAGAGTTAAAATCTTGGTAAACATGGCACAAAAATATTGAAGAAAATAATACCTTAAAAAGCAGAATTGGTCTAATGGGAGACAGAGAGAGAGAGAGAGAGAGAGAGATACACACAAAAACTCATTTTGTAATAGAAAAGAAACCTCCTTGAAAAGTATAGTTGGCCAAATCCAAAAAAAGAGGGAGAAAAACTCATTGAAAAAAGAAGAATAATTTTAAAATTAGAATTGGTCAGTGGGAAACTAATGACTCTTTGAGACATCAAAAAACTATAAAACAAATTTAAAAGAATGGAAAGATGTAGAAGAATATGTGAAATGTCTCATAGAGAAAAAAAATGACCTAGAAAATAGATTAAAGAGATATTATTTAAGAATTATTGAACTACCTGAAAGTCATGGTAAAAAATAAAATATAATAAACTTCATATTTCAAGAAATTATGAAGGAAAATTGTCCTGCCATCTTAGATGCAGTGTAAAATAGAAATTGAAAGAACCCATCAATCAATCAATGAAATTAATACCAAAAATGAAAACTCCCCAGAATATTATAGCAGAATTCCTGATCTCCCATATCAAGGAGAAAATATTTCAAGCAGACAGAAAGAAAGAACTCAGATATTGTGGAGCAACAAGTCATGATTGTACAGATTTTAACATCTTCCTTCTTAAAAGAAAAAAAGGTTTAAAATATGAAATTCTGGGAGGCAAAGGAAATAGGATTACTAATAAGAGTATCTGGTTCAGCAAAACAGCAAAATGTTCAGTGTCAAAAATTGATACTTAATGAAATAGATAGCTTTCAAACATTCCTGACAAAAAATGAAGAGCTGAATAGAAAATCTGACATTCAGACATGATCAAGAGAAGCATAAAAAGTAAACAGCAAAGAATAATTATAAGAGCCTCAAGATTAAAATGCAGATATTGTTCTATGAGCAGACGATTCATTAAACTCCTAAGAACTTTATGATTATTAGAGCAGGTAAATGAGTTTTATATAGACAGAGACCATGGGTATGATTTCATTATTCAAGAATATTGTAAAAAAAATTAATGGGAGAGAGATATGCACTGTAAGAAAGGAGTAGGGCAAAGTAGAATGATGAAAATTTTCTCATATAAAAGACGCAGTTATGGAAGAGCTTTTCAGTGGAGGGAGAAATGAGAAGCTCATGTTGGGCAGTGCTTGACCCTCACTCTCATCAATATTGGCTCATAGAGGCCAAGATGTCGGATTAGAAACAGCACTTCCACGTCACTGCAGCCCACACCACTTCCAAATCATGTAAAGGGGGGACTCTGGAACAACCTCTGGAGCTTCAGCACCCACAGAAGGACACAGAGAAGTTAAGCTCCCGCTGAGGACAGCCCAGTAGCAGAATGGCCAGCTCAACAGTCTGGGAACCAATAGCACAACACTTGGGAGACCAGCCCAGGCCTGCCTGAGTTGCAGTTTAAGCCTCAGGGCAGCAAGGCCAGCAGCCTTCTGGAGGGACCCCAGAACACCAGCAGCTGTGGTGATTCCAGAATTATCAACACAGATATCCTTGGGACAAAGTGAGAGAGGTTAGTGCCCTTTGTACTTTGGGACCAGTATTTGGGGAACGCATCAGGCTTCTTCCCCTAGGGGAAAGAAGCTGCTGAGGAGATGCTGTACAGATGCCATATTGCAGCTTCATTTGCAGATTCAGCTCCTGGCCTGTGAACTGCAATGGGATCCAGTGATCAGTCTTGTGGGGTAATCACTCTTGCTTTAACCTACATGGATCTGAATTGTGGTCTGGGGTAGAGGTTGTGGGGTGGGTGTCCAGCTTGCCAGAGTGTGTGGAGGCTTCACAGAGGCCACCCAACTAATATCTCCGGCAGTTGTGAAGACCCCAACAATTGGGACAGAAGCCCTCCTGTCTGGTGGCAGTGTCCTACTGTGGCATCAAGCCTAAAACTAAAGTAATTAAGTGGAAACATGCCAAGGCAAAGGAAACAAAATAAACAGAAAAATTCAACATTAGACTCCTATTTTGGGGGCAACATGGATCAAAGCATGGAACAGGAAGAGGACTGTGATGTCAGAAAACCGGCACCAAAAGACCCAAATGAAAATATGAGCGGGTTGCAAGTCATAGAGGACCTTAAGAAAGATTTTAAAAACAAAATAAGAGAAGTGGAAAAAGTGGGAAGAGAAATGAGGAGGATGCAGGAAAAGTATGAAATGAGACTCAACAGTCTGACTGAGGAAAATAACACCTTAAAAATAGACTAACTCAAATGGCAAAGGAGACTCAAAAGGGCAATAAGGAGAAGAATGCCGTAAAAAGCTAAATTTGCCAGATGGAAAAAGAATCTCAAAAGCTCACTGAGGAGATCATTCCTTCAGAGTTAGACTGGAGCAAATGGAAGCTAATGACTTTATGAGAAATCAAGATGCTATTAAACAGAGCCAAACAAATGAAAGAATAGAAGGCAATGTGCAATATCTCATGGGAAAAACCACTGACCTGGAAAATAGATGAAGGAGAAATAATTTAAAAATTATTGGACTACCTGAAAGCCATGATCTAGAAAGAACCTAGAAACCATCCTTCAAGAAATTCTCAAGGAAAATTGCCCTGATATTTTAGACCCAGACGGTGAAATAGAGGTTGAAAGAATCCAGAGATCACCTCCTGAAAAATACCCCAAAAAGATAACTCCTAGGAATATTATAGACAGGTTCCAGAATTCCCAGATCAAGGAGAAAATACTATAAGCCACCAGGAAGAAACAATTTCAATATTGTGGAAACACAATCAGAATCCTGCACAGGACCTGGCAGCTTCTACACTGAGGGATCAAAGGTCATGGAATATGATATTCCTTAGGGCAAAGGATCTGTGATTAAAACCAAGAATCACATACCCAGCAAAAATGAATATTTTGTTTCAGAGGAAAATATGGTCATTCAGTGGAATAGAGGACTTTCAAGCATTCTTGAGGAAAAAACCAGAGTTGAATAGAAAATTTGACATTCAGACACAAGAAGCAAGAGATGCCTGAGAAGGTAATTAGGGAAAAGAAATCAAAAGGAACTTATCAAAGTTGAATTATTTACATTCCTACATGGAAAAACAATAACTGTGACTGATGAAACATTTTTCAATATGAAAATAATTGAAGGGTATATGGGCATGTGAATACATATATGAATGTGTGTATATATGTTTTCAGGTATACAGGGATAGAAGGCACAGGTTGAATTTGGTGGGAAGGGATGATACTTAAGTGGTGAAGTTAAGAGGTGAGACAGGAATGTGGCAAGAAGAGATGGGGAGAGACAGGGTGGAGTAAACTATCTCATGTAGAAGAGGCAAGGGGAAGTGGTTTCAGGGGAGGGGAAGAACAGGAAGGCAAAAAGGAAAACCACATTCTCATTGAATTTGGCTCAGGAAGATAATGACACACATACTAAATGGGATATCTCGCCCTGCTTGAGATAGCGTGAAGGGTGATGAGAGGGGGAATGATGCAGGGGAGGCCATTCCGGGGGGAGGGAAAGTTGGAAGTGCCCACTTTTGAAGTGGAACAGGATCAAAGTAGGGAATGGACCAGGTGGGGGGTGGGATAGGTGACAGTGAAATATAAGCAGTCTTTTAGAGTATATCTACTATGGCAATGTTTTGCATAGCTATACATATACAACACATACTGAATTGCTTATCTTCCCAGAGGGAGTGGGTGACAAGGGAGGAAGGGAGTGGATTTGAAATTTGAAGTTTTAAAATTAAATGTTTCAAATGTATATAAATACTATTGTTAATACTATTTTGCATGTAATTGGGACATAAGATGTGCAGGCATTGGGACACAGAGATTCACCTTGCCCTAATGGTAAAGTCAAAGGGGGTATGGGAGAAGATATGGGAGAGAGCAGGTTGGATGAGGGGATATCTTGTGGGACTGATATTCTGGGGTGGTGGGAAGGGGAAAAATGGGGATAAAATTGTAACTCAACATCTGATTGAAATGAATGATGTAAACCAGAAGTTAATAAAGCATTTGTTTTATTAAAAAAATTTTTAAAAATAAAATCAATTAAATAATTAAAAAATATTTGCTTAAAGAGAGAAGAATACATATGTGTGTGCATATACACATTTTCTTTGTAAATAAATCTATTATACACAATAAGGAAATAAATGGTGAAGAGGAGAAGACATATGGAATGAGATTTTAAAAGGGGGGAAGTAAAATAGACTTTTGTGTTGTTATAGGAGAAAAATAGAGAGAAGAATAAACAGAAGAATATTGGATGGAAGGAATTATAAAATTAGTAATCATAACTATGAATGTGAATGGCATGAGCTCATTCATCAAACACAGAAAGATAATAAAATGGATTATAAACCAGAATCCAACAGTATGCAGTTTACAAAAAACACGTTTTGAACAGAATGACGTAAATGACACTAAACCTTGAATGATGGATAAGATTTTGTTTGGCAGAATGGAGATGAAACAGGGAGGTGTAGAAAAGAATACATAATCAGAGCAGAGTGTAAACTGTTTCAGCTGAAGCAAAAACAAAAATCTGGGGTAATGATCATGATCTCAGACAACGAAGACAGAAAAATAGATTTAACTTGAAAAGATAATCAGTGGCTAATATGACAAAAAAGGGCAATGAGAAATTTTAGAGAAGATGTGGGAAAATTGGAACATAATACATTGTTGTTGGCGTTGTGAACTGATCTAACCATTTGGGAAGTATGGAACTATGTCCAAAGGGTATAAAACTGTATATACCCAATGATCCAGGAATACTACTACTAGGTCTATCCTAAAAGATAATTTAAAAAAGGAAGAGGGCCCATATGTAGAAAAATATTTAGGGCAGTTCTTTTTGTGGTCACCAAGAATTGGAAATTGAAGGGATGTCCATGTAGTGCCACTGCTATGTCGTAATTTACCACACCCACATTCAAGTTAAAGATGGTGACTATAAATGCCACATGATATTCAATTACAAAATATAACAGATTCTCCAGGTAAAGCACAGACATGAAACATTTATTTAGACACCAGAAAACCAAATTCCAAATCCAGTAAGCTGATTCCATGGTAGTACCAAAGATATTCAGAAGCCATAATAATGCTGAGAACAACAGCATCCTTCAGCTTTCCCACAAACCAATACAAAATCAACATTTATTCACAAATCTCTCTCTCCCCTTGCCTAAGCACTTCTCTCTCCCACTGTGTCTCTGGCTCTGTCTCAGGCTCCTGCTTCCTTTAGGCTCTGTTTCCTTTCAGCAAACTCCTCCCACTGCATGTTCCATGTGACTATATTTAGCCTATTAGGGGACAGAGTTTATCTTCATAGCGGGAAGCTTTCTGTGGGCTCTGCTCCACCCCTTCAGGAAATTCTCTTTATCACAGGTTCAATGTGATTACATTCAGCCTATTTGGGGGCAGAGTTTACTTTCACAGCAGAGGATGTCTTCAAACTCCCCCCATGTCTATTAAGGGGCAGGGAACATCTTCACTTTCCCATTCCCATTACAGTGCATTTATTGGGGACTGACTGAACAACTTGTGGTAGATTAATGTAATGAAATGGTATTACTTTATAAGAAATGATGGGCAGACAGATTCCCGAAAAAAAAGTCTGGAAAAACTTGCATGAGCCAACGCTGAGTGAACAGAATCAGAAGAATGCTGCACAAAATAACAGCAACAACTTGTGATGATCCACTATGATAGACAGCTCTTCTCAGCAATACAATGATCCAAGACAATTCCAAAAAATTCTTGATGGAAAATGCTGTCTACATCCAGAGAAAGAACTATGGAATTTGAACGTAGGTCAAAGCATTCTATTCTCTCTCTCTCTCTCTCTCTCTCTCTCTCTCTCTCTCTCTCTCTCTCTCTCTCTCCCTCTCTCTCTCCCTCTCTCTTTTTTTTTTTTTTTGGTTTTCCCTTTCTTGTGGTTTTTCCCTTTTGTTTTGATTCCTATTTCACAACATATTTATTATGAGAATATCTTTACTATGATTGCACATGTATAGCCTATATCAGATTATATGACATCTTGAGGGGGATTTAGAACTCAAGATCTTATAAAAGTGAATGTTAAAAACTAAAAATTATTTTTAACAGAGAATAGGAGATGGCTGTGAGAGATATTTGTGGGGGCTGAATTTATATGACTTTGGTCATTGATTGTTTATATGAATTGAAAGAGGAGAAAATAAAAAATGATGCCAAGTTTTCAAACTCAGAAAATTTAATGAATAGTGCTACTGCAAAATGCTCTTGACCTCAATTAGTATGTCTTTTAAAACAATTTTCATTTATTGAAGAAAAAGTAGGAAAGTTTTAATAATTAGAGGACTTAAAAAGAAATTGAATGACATTTCAATTAAAACAATTGTTATATACTTGTTTGTCCTTTATTTTCAAATAGGATCAATGACATCACCAGTGATATCTTGACTCACGTGTCAATTGGATTTAAGTGAAACAGTGCTGCACAAACTTGTCAGCCTCACACTCCTTCCAGATTCATAGAAGTCCAAAAGACTGACAATGACCCAGGATGCAATGGATGACCGTGGCATCTTTGATGTTGGGCAAAACTCTTAAGTTCTCCAGAGTGCCTGCTTTATGATCATTCTAACAAGTTGTTCTCATTCTCCCATTCTGTTTGGCAATGACTTCACATACTTGGGTTTAATATAACCTGAGAATATGGGATGGGAGGAAGGAATAGAAAGTTTGACTAAAGGTGATACAAATGTATATACCAGGGGCAGCTAGGTAGTACAGTGAATAGAGCAACTGATCCTGGAGTGAGCAAGATCTGAGTGCAAATTTGGCCTCAGACACTTGACATTTACTAACTGTGTGACCCTGAGAAGTCGCTTAACTCCGATTGCCTCATACACACACACCCACAAAAAAACAAAAAAAATTAAAGTATATACCCAGGATATAAAAACGTCCTATTCTTCAAAGAAATTATATTCTATTTTGAGAGATGAAATGTACACTGATGAAACAAAGAAAATGTGTATATCTTTACCAATAATTAGTAGAAGGGTACTGAAAGGAGAGAGACTAGAATGGAATAATTTAAGATGCATTTCCCTTCAACTTTGAATGATGGGTACGATTTTGTTTGGCAGAATGGAGTTCAAATAGGGAAGAACAGAAAATAATACATAATCAACATTACACATAAGAAGAGATTTTTACTATGTTATTTAATATAAATAGCATATAATATAAAAATATTCAATAAAGTATTAACCTTATTTGTAACCTGTTTCACAGTGAAGCAGACCAAGGTATTTGGAGACCTTATAACTTCTGTTTGGAGTTACAGGGAAAACTCAGCACAATATAGAGGCTTTGTTAGAAAGAGACTTTCATAGACATTAAGATAGCTACATTACTCAATATGTTTGCAAGTAAGTATAAAGGAGCATATTGGTTATTTATAAGTTTTCTTAATCAACAGGGAATTATTGTTTCTAAATATTTTTTCTCCTTTAATATTTTTCTTTGGGAAAAAAAACAATCAGAAAAACAAATTTTTGAAAGATAACATAGACAATGAAGTAATATAAAAATATAGCAAATTTCTCTGATACAGGCCACATTTCTCAAATATAGAGAACTGAGTCAATTTTATAATTTTATAAAAATAAGAGTCACTAGATAAATTGATAAATGATTGAACAGGCAGTTGTCAGAAGAAGAAATAAATTATTTTACATTCCTATGAAAAAATGTTCCTAATCCCTCTTGATTGGAGAAAAGATAATTAAAATAACCTGATGTATTACCTTCACACCCACAAGAAATGAAAAATACAGTGTTGTAATGATAATCAACTATAAAAGACTTGCCGTTCTGAGCAATAAAATGATCTAAGACAATTCCAAAGAAATCATGATAGAAAATGCTATCTACCTTCAAGGAGAGAAATGATGAATTCTGAGCACAAATACAAGGATATTTTTATTGCTTTCCTGATTTTTTTTTTGCTTTTTATGCAATATAGATAATAATGGAAATATATTTTGCATAATTTCAGATATAATTGATATCATATTGCTTGTCTCTCCAGTGTGTGGAGGATGCAGTGGGAAGAAGGGAGAAAATTTGAAGTTTACAATTTAAAAAGGAAAGAATATTTAATATATATAAATAATATGTTTTTCCAGTAGTAGTATGGCATTGAATGGTGAAAAATTGCAGTTCAAGAAGATTTACAAGCATTAATTTACCTATTGGTACACTTTTTATTTTAACAAATGCTTTATTAACTTCTGGTTTACATCATTCATTTCCATCAGATTTTGAGTTACAATTTTTCCCCATTTTCCCCTATGCACCACCCCAGAATAGCAGTCCCATAAAATATCCCCTCATCCAATCTGCTCTGTCCCATATCTTCTCCCATATCACCTTCGACTTTACCATTAGAGCAAGGTGAATCTCTGTGCCCCAATGCCTGCACATCTTATCTCCCAATTACATTCAAAATACTATTTATATATATTTGAAACACTTAATTTTAAAACTCGAATTTCAGATCCATTCCCTTCCTCCCATGTCACGCAATCCCTCTGGGAAGATAGGCAAGATAGGCAATTCAGTATGTGTTGTACATGTATCGCTGTGCAATACATTGCATAGTATATATATATATATATATATATATATATAAGCAGTCTTTTACTATATATAGATATATATATATATATATATATAGTTATATATATATATATATATATATATATATATATATATATATATATGTATATAGTAAAAGACTGCTTATAGTTCCCTCCCACCTATCCCACCCCCCCACCTGGTCCATTCCTTACTTTGATCCTGTCACTCCTGGAAAGTGGGTACTCTCCTCCCCCACACCCCGAATGCCCTCCCCTCCATAATACCCCCATCTCCACCCCCTCCCCCCTACTCTCCTGCAGGGTGAGATATCCCATTTAGTATGTATGTCATTCTCTCCCTGAGCCAAATTCAATGAGAATATAGTTTTGCCTTTTTGCCTTCCTGTTCTTCCCCTCCCCTGAAACCACTTCCCCTTGCCTCTTCTACATGAGATAGCTTACCCTACCCTGTCTCTCCCCATCTCCTCTTACCACTTTCCTCTCTCACCTCTTAACTTCACCCCTTAAGTATCATCCCTTCCCACCAAATTCAAACTGTGCCCTCTATCCATGTATACTTGTAAAAATATATACACACATTCACATAAGTATTCATATACCCATATCCCCTTCTTCAATTATTTTCATAATGAGAAATGTTTCATCAGTCACAGTTATTGTTTTTCCATGTAGGAATGTAAATAATTCAACTTTGATAAGTTCCTTTTGATTTCTTTTCCCTAATTACCTTCTCAAGCATCTCTTGCTTCTTGTGTCTCAATGTCAAATTTTTTATTCAACTCTGGTTTCTTCCTCAAGAATGCTTGAAAGTCCTCTATTCCACTGAATGACCATATTTTTCCCTAAAACAAAATACTCAGTTTTGCTGGGTATGTGATTCTTGGTTTCAATCCCAGGTCTTTTGCCCTGTGGAATATGATATTCCATGCCCTTCCATACCTCAGTGTAGAAGCTGCCAGGTCCTGTGCAGGATTCTGCTTGTGTTTCCACAATATTGAAATTGTTTCTTCCTGGCTCCTTATAATATTTTCTCCTTGATCTGGGAATTCTTGAACCTGTCTATAATATTCCTAGGAGTTATCTTGTTGGGATATTTTTCAGGAGGTGGTCTCAGGATTCTTTCAACCTCTATTTCTTCCTCTGGGTCTAAAACATCAGGGCAATTTTCCTTGAGAATTTCTAGAAGGATGATTTCTAGGTACTTTCTTTGATAATGGCTTTTAGGTAGTCCAATAATTTTTAAATTATCTCTCCTGGATCTATTTTCCAAGTCAGTGGCTTTTCCCATGAGAGATTTCACATTGCCTTCTATTCTTTCATTTGTTTGGATCTGTTTAACAGCATCTTGATTCCTCATAAAGTCACTAGCTTCCATTTGCTCCAATCTAACTCCGAAGGAATGAATCTCCTCAGTGAGCTTTTGATATCCTTTTTCCATCTCTTTCCATTTTTTTTTCCAAAGCAAATTTAGCTTTTTACAGCATTCTTCTCCTCATTGCCCTTTTGAGCCTCCTTTGCTATTTGATTTAGTCTGTTTTTTAAGGTGTTATTTTCCTCAGTCCGGCTGTTGACTCTCATTTCATACTTTTCCTGCATCTTTCTCATTTGTCTTCCCAATTTTTCCTCCACTTCTCTTATTTGGTTTATAAAATCCTTCTTAAGGTCCTCTATGGCCTGTAACCCGCTCATATTTTTATTTGGGTCTTTTGGTGCAGGGTTTCTTACCTCACAATCCTGTTCCTATTCCATGCTTCAATCTTCTTTGCCCCCATAATAGGAGTCTAATGTTGAATTTTCTTGTTTATTTTGTTTCCTCTTCCTAGGCATGTTGCCATTAATTACTTGACTTTTGGGCTTGTTGCCACAGTAGGACTCTGCCACCAGACAGGGGAGCTTCCGTCTAAAACATTGGGGTCTTCACAACTTCCAGAGGTATTAGTTGGGTGGCCGCTGGGAAGCCTCCACACGCTCTGGCAAGCTGGATACCCACCCCAAGACCTCCACCTCAGACTGCAATCCAGATCCAGTAATGTTAAAGCAAGAGCAATTCCCCCCCAAGATTGATCGCTGGATCTCCCTACAGTTCACAGGCCAGGAGCTGAAGCTGCAACTGAAGCTGCAAAATGGCGTCTGTGCAGCATCTCCTCAGCTACTTCTCACCCCCAGGGTAAGAAGACCACGCATTCTCCAAATACTGGTCCCAAAGTCCATAGGGCACTAACCTCTCACTTTGTCCTAGGCATATCTGTATTGATAATTCTGGAATCACCACAGCTGCTGGTGTTCTGGGGTCTCTCCAGACGTCTGCTTCCCTAGCTGCCCTGGGCCTAAAACTGCAGCTCACACGGGCCTGGGCTTGGCTCCCAGTGTGCTGCGCTGTTGGTTCCCAGAGTACTGTGCTGTCGATTCCCAGGTCGCTGCGCTGTCGGTTCCTAGCGTGCTGTTCTGGTCATTCCCTGCCAGGCTACTGGGCTGTCCTCAGTGGGAGGTTATCTTCTCTGTGTTGTTCTGTGGGTGCTGGAGCTCCAGAAGTTGGTCAGAGTTCCCTTTTACAAGATTTTGAAGTGGTGTGGGAGAGAGCACCTTGGAAGTACTGTTTCTACTCAACCATATTCGCTCCACTCCCATATTGGTACTCTTGATCTGTGACCTACCTATTAAGCTCATTCTTGTTTGCCTGGCCCCAAATACTAGAACAAGTAAAATGAGTGCTAGTTGGTGATGTAAAATTTTATTTTATATAAAGTGAACTTCTTAATTAGACTTTCCAAAGTGAAAGGGTGCCTTAAGAGCTAAAAGATTTTGTATCATGAAGGTCTGTGAGAAGATGGAAAAGCACTTCTCAAGGATATTTTAAAGAGATTTCTCTTCAAGTGTAGATTGTAATTAATGACTTTTCAAATAAGAGTCTATGACTCCAATTCCTGGTCAAGAAGAGAGGCAAGGCAATGCTAGTTTAGGGCACAAACTTGTTTGTAAAAACATTATTTAGGGGGATGACAGAAGATTATGAGAACCTTAAAAAACAGTGAAAGGAAAAATAACCCACAGCGTCACATTGACCCAAAGGTATTTGTTAATGAAACTGAAAGGAATATAACAAACAGATGTGAAATGGGGTAAAAATGCTGTCATCTTAGAGTGCTATCTTCTCATTGGTAACATAAATGGAATGACCACATTAGGATTGCCCCAAGACTTTGCCTGATGTACTATATGAAAGACTGGTAATCTCACAATAGTAACTCACAATTTTATTGGGATCTTTAAAGCTTAAAAAGCACTTTCCTCCTAACAACCCTGAGGATGTTGGGCAAAGTGTCTAAACCTGACAGAGTATATTTAAAAGGACATATGGGCTGGGGGTAAAACAACTTTAAAAATGTTCATTGATGTCTACTCAATATACTTTAAAGAGGGAAATATTATGAAAGAACATAAGAAAACTAAAGGATGGTTATGTTTTCTTACAACCATAAAAGATATAAATGAAATCATTGGCAAGTATGGACTCAAACTTGTTTTCTCATCTAAAATCACATTTGAGAATAGAGCATGAGGAGAGAAGTTGCAGGCTTTTGCAGATGGTTTATTTCAGAAAAGTACAATTTTATTGTCACATTGTGGACTGAAGGTTTCAGGGAATTTAAGTTTTCTTTTTTCCATGCTTTTTTTTTCTAACCAAGCATCTGATTTTCTAGGGCAACACATAGGCTTTGGAGCTCTCTCTTCAGACAAGGTATGATCCAAATACAGTATGTGTCAAAAACACATGACAGATGACCCTGCAGGGAACTTTCTTCAGTGATTTGCTTACTATGAAATAAGGTGAAGATGTATATGTATATACAGAGAGATGTATATTTGTCAAAGATATTCTCTAAAGTTATGGAAGATATATTGTGCAAAATACAAACAAAAAATCATTCTTTTACTACTGATTTAGAGCTGGAAGGGACCTCAGAATACCCCAAATTAAACCCTTCCCTTTATAAATGAGGAAATTAAATGTGCAAAGAAGTTAAGTGAGTTGCTGAGTGTCACAGAGTTAGGTGAAGTCTGAAGAATTTGAAGACAGGTGGGGTTATTTTTCCCCTGATTCCAAGTCCATTCCACCATGCTGCCTTCTATCATTAGCAAATTTCTTAATGGTTCTATGTGTTCATGACTTTACACTAATTATTTGAATCAGAATACTACAAGGCCTCCTTAGTGAGTGATAACACACATGTATATTACTTTAAGATTTTTCAGAATTTATTTATTTATTTTTAGTTTCCACATTCCTTTCCACAAGGTTTTGAGTTCCAAATTTATTCCCCATTTCTCCCCTACCCACCCCGAAGATGGCAAGGATATTAATTACTCATTCCCCTAGTCTGCTCTCTCATATATCTCCCCCATATGTCCCTCTTCCCCCTTCCCCCTTATATTTTTCTAGGGCAAGATAAATATTTATACTCCATTTCCTGTTCACTTTAAGATTTTCAAAGCAACACACACACACACACACACACACACACACTTATCTTCACAATAATACTTAGCTAAGTATTACAGGTTCTATTATTCCATTTCATAAAATAGAGAACTAGAATTCAAGTCTGGTAAGTCATAAACCCTGTGTGATAACAACTATATAGGCTGCCTCTGCCTAAAGACCAAATGTTTCACCTTTCATTCCTTTCCTAGTATTCTTAAGAACCCTGAAAGTAGTATGAAAGTAAATTGGCTGTCTTCTATTGGATCAAGGGCCTATCCCATGATATTTCCTCAATTGTAGGACATTCTCGGCACAACAGTTCAGCTTAACCACTTAACAGTTGGGTTAGATTTTTCAAAGGAAAATTTACTTCAAACATTTAGCAAAATTATACATATGGGCACCTCCCCTATTCCCAGCACTGGACAGGAGAAGAGGCATAATCTTCAGCACCTCAGTTTTTGAGAAGAAGATAAGTATACAACTTAGTTCAGATGCTATATAAGATAAACTTACAAGTTTCTAAATCCAAGTACAACCTCCCCCAATAAAAATGTGTCATACACACCTTAAACTTGAATCTTGGTAATCTGGCTTCTCAGATGTTCTTTGATGGGCTGGATGCAACTTATGGCCTAGAATCTGCCTCTAAAGTTACCATGACTTTGTTCCTGGTACTTTAAGGATTATAGCCCCATAAATCTAGAACTGAAAAGATAAAGAAGAACACATCAAAACAAAACCCCATTCTGTTTTGGAGGCTACAACATAAAAAGGAGAGGGAAGGGAAGTAGCCCTTCCCTTGACGTAGTCAATTCATGGTTCCTGTACTGTGAGTGAACAGTTCCTTTTCACTTTTCTTAATGGTTGTGAAAAGAGGTAAAGTCCCTGGCATGCAATTTCTTTTAATTTCTTTTTATTTTTTTAAAGCAATTGGGGTTACGTAACTTGCTCAAGGTTACACAGCTAGTCGTTATTTATGTGTGGGTGCTCATTTTCTGATGCTGGATCCAATCTCGGGTCATCCCAACTCTGAGGCCGGTGCTCTTACTCACTGTGCCACCTAGCCGCCCCTCCAGGCATGCAATTTCAAAAGGGAAGCCTTCTCTGGCTACAGGTCAATGCAAAGACATTTTTGCCACCAACAAGGTAGGGGAGCATAGGATCATTTCTTCTAGAATCCAGGTGCCTATATTTAGGTGACTATATGCAGCAAAGCTCCACTACAATCACAAAGATCAATTGCAAGATTTCTACCAAAGTCTTACAAAGTCTCAATCCATAATTCTAACCTCTACTCAACACAGGAATTTAGAAAGATTCCCAGGAACAGACCTCAACTTTAAAAGGAAAGAAATAGGCAAGAAATAAAAAAGAACATTGACTATAGAAAGCTACTATGGTGACAGGGAAGATCAAAATACAACTCAGAAAAAGACAACATTGTCAAAATGCCTACATGCAAAGCCTCAAAGGGAATATGAATTGGTCTCAGGTCCCAAAAGTCTTCTTGGAAGAGCTAAAAATGAATTTTAAAAACTCAGATAAGGTAGAAGAAAAAATAGGAAAAGAAATGAGAGGTATTCAAGAGACAGTCAACAGCTTGGAAAAGAAGGAGAAAAAATTAAAGAAAACATTTCTATAAAAATACAATTAGCCAGATGGGAGGAAAATCCACTGAAGGAAAAAAAAATAACTCCCTTAAAAAGTAGAATTGTAGGTAGAAACAGCACTTCCAAGTTGTTCTCCATACCACTTCCAAACAATGTAAAAGGGGAATCTGAACAACTTCTGGAGCCCCAGCACCCACAAAAGGACACAGAGAAACTAACCTCCTACTGAGGACAGCCCAGCAGCCCTGCAGGGAGTGGCGAGTGCAGTGCTCTGAGAGTGGGCAGCACAATGCTCTGGGAGCCAAGCCCAGGCCCCCGTGAGCCCCGGTTTTAGCCCCAGGGTGGCCAGACCAGCAGCCGGCTGGAGGGATCCCAAGACACCAGAAGCTGTGGCGATTCGAGAATTATAAGCACAGATATGCCTAGGACAAAGTGAGAGGTTAGTGCCTTTGGACTTTGGGATCAGTATTTGGGGAACTCGTGAGCTTCCTCCCCTGGGGGTCAAAAGCAGCTGAAGAAACGTTGCACAGAGGCCATTTTGCTGCATCAGTGGCAGCTCCAGCTCCTGGTCTGATAAATGTAGAGAGATCCAGCAATCAGTCTGGGGGTTAATCGCTCTTGCTTTAACCTACTTGGATCTGGACTGTGGTCTTGGGGGGAGGTCTTGGGTGGGTATCCAATTTGACAGAGTGAGTGGAGGTTTCACAGAGGCCACCCAACTTCCAGAAGTTGTGAAGACCCCAACGATCGGGACAGAAGCTCTTCTGTCTGATGGCAAAGTCCTACTGTGGCAACAAGCCCTAAAATCAAGCAATTAAGTGGCAATATGCCTAGGCAAAGTAAACAATATAAACAGAAAAATGCAACTTTAGACTCCTATTTTGGGGGCAAAGAGGATCAAAGCATGGAACAGGAGGAGGACTGTGGTGTCAGAACTCCTGCACCAAAAGCCCCAAATGAAAATACAAGCTGGCTACAGGCCATAGAGGACCTTAAGAAGCAGATAATATAAGTGGGGGAACATTGGGAAGAGAAATGAGAAAGATGCAAGAAAAATACGAAATGAGAGTCAACAGCCTGACTGAGGAAAATAACACCTTAAAAAATAGACTAACTCAAATAGCAAAAGAGGTTCAGAAAGAAAAGGAGTAGAAGACTGCCTTAAAAAGCCAAATTTGCCAGATGAAAAAAGAATCTCAAAAGCTCACTGAGGAGAATCATTCCTTCAGAATTAGATTGGAGCAAATGGAAGCTAGTGACCTTATGAGAAATCAAGATGCTGTTAAAGAGATCCAAACAAATGAAAGAATAGAAGGCAATGTGAAATATCTCATGGGAAAAACCACTGACCTGGAAAATAGAGCCAAGAGAGATAATTTAAAAATTATTGGACTACCTGAAAGTCATGATCAAAGAAAGGACCTAGAAATCATCCTTCAAGAAATTCTCAAGGAAAATTGCTCTGATGTTTTAGACCCAGAGGGGGAAATAGAGGTTGAAAGAATCCACTGATTGCCTCCTGGAAAGGATCCCAAAAAGAAAACTCCTAGGAATATTATAGCCAGGTTCCAGAACTCCCAGATCAGGGAGAATATACTACAAGCAGCCAGAAAGAAACAATTCCAATATTGTGGAATCACAGTCAGAATAGCCCAGGACCTGGCAGCTTCTACACTGAGGGATTGAAGGGCATGGAATATGATATTCCAGAGGGCAAAAGAGCTGGGATTGAAGCCAAGGGTCACCTACCCAGCAAAACTGAGTATCCTGTTTCATGGGAAAATATGGTCATTCAATGGAATAGAGGACTTTCAAGCATTCTTGAGGAAAAAAAAACAGAGTTGAATAGAAAATTTGACATTCAGACACAAGAAGCAAGAGATGCTTGAGAAGGCAATCAGGGAAAAGAAATCAAAAGGAACTTATCAAAGTTGAACTATTTACATTCCTACATGGAAAAACAATAACTGTTTGTGATGAAACCTTTCTCCTTATGAAAATAATTGAATAAGGGTATATGCACATATGAATACATATGTGAATGTGTGTATATATGTTTACAGGTATACATGAATAGAGGGCACAGGTTGAATTTGGTGGGAAGGGATGATACTTAAGGGGTGAAGTTAAGAGGTGAGAGATGAAAGTAGCAAGAGGAGATGGGGAGAGACTGGGTAGGGTAAACTATCTCATGTAGAAGAGGCAAGGGGAATTAGTTGCAGGGGAGGGGAAGAACAGGCAGGCAAAAAGGCAAAACCCTATTCTCATTGAATTTGTCTCAGGGAGAGAATCACATACATACTAAATGGTATATATCTCACCTGCAGGAGAGTAGGGGGAAGGGGGATGAGAGGGGGGGATGATGGAGAGAAGGGCATTCTAGGGGGAGGGGAGGTTGGAAGTACCCACTTTAGAAGAGTGACACTATCAAAGTAGGGAATGAACCAAGTGAGGGGTTGGGATGGGTGGGAGGGAAATATAAGCAGTCTTTTACAATACATATACTATGGTAATGTTTGGCCTAGCTATATATGTCCAACACATACTGAATTGCTTATCTTCCCAGAGGGAGTGGGTGACAAGGTAGGAAGGGAATGGATCTGAAATTCAAAGTCTTAAAATTAAATGTTTCAAATGTATATAAATAGTATTATTAATACTGTTTTGCATGTAATTGGGAGATAAGATGTTCTGGCATTGGAGCTCAGAGATTCACCTTGCCCTAATGGCAAAGGCGAAGGGGGTATGGGAGAAGATATGGGAGAGAGCAGATTGGATGAAGGGATATCTAATGGGATTGCTATTCTTGGGTGGTGGGTAGGGAAAAAATGGGAAAAAATTGTCAACCAAAATCTGGTGGAAATTAATGATGTAAGCCAGAAGGTAATAAATCATTTGTTAAAGGAAATAATCACTCACCAGTATTTGTTACTCACCAGTTACAAAGGTGGGCTGAAACAATGCAGTGATTCCTCCCCCAATTTTTATAATCTCAGAAATTCAAAAAAATTGTAGCAAAGTACTTTTAAACCTCAAAGTGCTACATAAATATAGCTACCATTTTCTCTTAAGAACATTTCCTTACTAGTAAAATAAAAATAATATGTTGCATATATGCATATAGTGTAAGAATTTATAATCCTATTCAAAGATAAAACAGTAAAGGGGATGTAGTACTCTGTTTGGAGTCTAGAAGACCTAATTTCAAAACTGGCCTCAGTTCCTTACTATTTGTGTGGTCCTGGGCAAGTCAATTAATCTCTATCCATCTCAGTTTCCTCAACTGTCAGATGAGGTGATAATAGCACTGAACTCTCAGGGTTGCTGTGAGGAACAAAGGAAATAAAACTTGTAAAATTCTTAGCACAGTGCTGTACATAGTTAGTGCTTAATAAATGTTTATTCCAGCCATCCAAAAGAATAAAAAAAGTAGAATTGTAATTGAGAATTAAGCAAATGGGAAATAAGACTCTATGAAACATCAAAAATCAATAAAACAAAGTCAAAAGAATAAACAAGCAGAAGTAAATGTAAAATAAGTCATTGAAAAAAAAACTAACCAGTAAAATAGATCCAGGGAAGATAATTTAAGAATTCCTGAACTACTTGAAAGCCATGAAAAAAAAGAACTGACATAGCAGCTTTCAATAAATTATTAAGGTAATGATCCATGATATTGAAGAGCCAGAGGGTAAAATAGTCATTGAAAGAATCCCCCAATCAATTCTTGAAAGAGATCCCAAGGGGCAGCTAGGTGGTGCAGTGAATAGAACCCTGGAGTCAGGAGGACCTGAGTTGAAATCCAGCCTCAGACACTTAACACACACACACACACACACACACACACACACACACACACACACACACACACAAACTAGTCATGTGAACTTGTGCAAGTCACTTAACTGCAATTGCCCTACTTTCCTCCCTACAAAAAATATATATAAACCCAAAACCAAAAAAAAGAAAGAGATTCCAAAATAGAAACTCCAAGGAATATTTTAGCCAAATTCCAAAATTATCAAGTCAAGGAGAAAATATTTCAAGCAGTCAAAAAGAAATAATTCAAATATCAAAGGACTACAATCAGGAATAAACAGGACTTACTAGTTTCTATATTCATATTTCACAGTGTTTGCAATATGATATTCTGGAAGACAAATGAGTTTGGTTTATAAGCAAGAATCAACTACCCAGCATAACTGAGCATAATCTTTTCAGAGAAAAAGATGGATATTGAATGAAATAAGAGACTTTCAAAGATTCCTGATGAAGATAGGAGAGATGAACAGAAGGCTTAATTTTTAAATACAAGACTCAAAAAAGCATAAAAAGATAAACCAGAAAGAAAAAAAAGCCTATGTTATTCAGTAATGTTAAACTATTTACATCTTACACAGAAAGATGATACTGGTAACTCTTTAGAACTGGCTCTTAATGAGGGAAGCTAAAAGGGGGATACAGAGATGATGTGGCTATAAAATGGCTTTGATTTGACACTATAAAAATATTAAGGGGTAAAAAAAAAGGATTGTACTGGGAGAAGAGGAAAGAGAAAGCCAGAATAGGGGTAAATTGTATCTTATAAAGAGATGCTAAAGACCTACTACAGTAGAGGGAAAGAAGGGGGAGGATGAGACTTGTTTGAACCTTACTCAGATGGGATTTGGCTTAAAGAAGGAATGACAGGAGGTGGAGTAAATATGGCACAGTAGAAGCACAAACTTGCAGTGAGCTCCCCACTCCAATCTCTTCCAATACATGTAAAAAATAAAGACTCTAAACAAATTTTCTATTCATCCATCCATTCATTCATTCATTCATGTATTCATTTATTTATAATTTATGTATTTATTTATTTTTTGTTTAATTTATCTATCTATCTATCTATCTATCTATCTATCTATCTAGCCTTTTGGAGGGTAATTGGGATTAAACAACTTGCACAAGGCTAGTAAGTGTTAAGTGTCTGAGGCTGGATTTAAACTCTGGTCCTCCTGACTTGAGGGCCAGTTCTCTAGTCAATACACCATCTAGCAACCCAACTAGAAATTATAGAGCTGCAGAACCAACAAAGTGACAAAAAGAAACAAATCTTCTTCTGAAGGTAGCCTGGCAGGCCAACAGGAAGCGTCTAATGTACCATGCTGGGAGCCAAGCACATTCTGGCCCCAAGCGAAGAGCTGGCCAGCAGCAGCAAGAGCAGACTTCAGGAGAGTGAATCACCAGCACCTATGGCAGTTTCCAGACTTCTCAACCCATAAATGCCAAAAATAAAGTAAAAAGCCTGTTGGGAACTCTGGTGGAACAGGGAGACAGAAGAGCATGGTAAGGGCAAGAGGTGGCAGAAGCATGGTGGTGGCTGCAGCTTCTGCCTCATTGATGCTTCCAGAGATCTTGGAATTCAGAATGTAGGGGGAGTAAACTACCATTCAGAGGCTAATCACACTTGCTTTAACCTGCTTGGATCTGGAGCGTAGTCTTGGGTGGTGTTTATAGGGTGTGTGGCCGGTGTGCCAGAGCTTGTGGGGGCTGTAGAGAGGGTTCCCTCCTAATAGCTCCAGCAGCTGTGAAAACCCCTGAAATTCAGAACAAAGCTTTCTCCATTCTGGAAGCAGAGTACTACTGTGCCATAGTGCTCAAAAGTCAAGTAATTGACTGGCAAGATGAGCAAGCCCAGCAAATGTAATCAAGCCATACACTCCTTTTTTCAGGGACAAAAAGGATCAAGGCATGGAGCAGGAGGAAGACAATGAACTCAGAATTCCTGCATCAAAAGCTTTCAAGAAAAATATGAATAGGTTACAGGCCATGGAGGAGCTCAATTGGGATTTTGAAAATCAAGTAGCAGAAGTGGAGGGAAAATTGGAAAGAGAAATGAGAATGATGCAACAAAATCATGAAAAGTGAGTCAACATCCTGCTAAAAGAGACCCAAAAATACACTGAACAAAGTAACACCTTAAAAATAGACTAACTCAAATGGCAAAAGAGGCCCGAAAACTCAGTAAGGAGAAGATTGCCTTGAAAAGCCAAATTGCCCAGATAGAAAAAGAATTTCAACAACTCACTGAATATAATAATACCTTCAAAATTATATTGGAACAATTGGAAGCTAATGACTTTATGAGAAATCAGGATACTATAAAATGAGCCAAACAAATGATAAAAAAATAGAAGGTAATGTGAGATATCTCATTGGAAATACCACTGACCCGGAAAATAGATCCAGGAGAGGTCATTTAAAAATTATTGTACTACCTGAAAGCCATGATTTAAAAAAAGAGCCTAGACACCATCTTTCAAAAATTACCAACCATAATTGCCCTGATATTATAGAACCAGAGGGCAAAATAGAAATTGAAAGAATTCATCTAGTGACTATTGGAAAAGATCACAAAAAAGAAAGCTCCTAGGAATAGTATAGCCAATTCCAGAGTTCCCAGGTGAAAGAGATAATACTGCAAGCAGTTAGGAAGAAATAATTTGAGTATTGTGGAAACACAATAAGGATAACACAAGACCAAGATCCCATTAAGGGATCAAAGGTCTTCCAGAGGTCATAGGAGCTAGGACTAAAACCAAGAATCACCTACCCAGCAAAATTGAATTTAGTATTTCAGGGGAAAATATGGCTACTCAATGAAATAGAAGAATTTCAAGCATTTTTGATGAAAAAACCAGAGCTATACAGAAAATTTGACTTTCAAATACAAGAAGCAATAGAAACATGAGAAAGTAAACAAGGAAAAGAAATCATAAGGAACTTATTAAAATTGAACTATTTATATTCCTACAGGAAAAACGATAATTGTAACTCATAAGACTTTTCTCAGTATGAGGATAGTTGAAGGAAATATGTATGCATATATGTATATATATTTATATATGTATATATATTTGTATATATGTATATATACACATATGTATGTATAGGAGGTGCATGTGTATATGTATACATACATATATGTATGTATAGGAGGTGCATGTATATATGAATACATATGTGAGTGTGGGCATATGTATGTATATATAGACAGAGGGCAGAGGATGAGTTGAATATTAAATTATATCTAAACAATAAAATTAAGAGGTGAGAGAGGAATTTATTGGGAGAAGGAGAAAGGAAGAGATAGATCAGGGTAAATTATCTCAAATAAAAGAGGCAAGAGAAGATTGTTACAATGGAGTGGAAGAGCAAGAAGGTAATACAAATGGGAAAAGCTTACTCTCATTCAATTTGGCTTAAAAACGAAATAACATACATACTTAATTGTGTATCTTACCCTACAGGGAATTAGGGGAGAAGGGGATAAGAGGGGGAAGGATAGAAGAGAGGGAAGATTTGGGGAGAGGGTAGTTAGAAGGAGACACTTTTATAAAGGGATAGGGTCAAAGGAGAAAACAGAATAGTTGGGGGGCAGGATAGCTTGGAGGGAAATATAGTTAGTCTTTCACAATATTACTACTATGGAAATGTTTTGTGTAACTACACATGTACAACCTATATTGAATTGCTTATCTTCCCAGTGGGGGTGGGTGATTGAAGGGAAAAAACCTGGAACTCAGAGTTTCATAATCAAATGGTTAAAAAAAGTTTTGTTTAGTTTTGTTTTGTTTTACAGGCAACTGGGAAATAAGATATATAGGCACTGGTGTATAGAAATCCATCTTGCCCTACTAGAAAGTTAGGGGTGGGGAAATGAGAGAAGATATAAGAGAACAGATTGGGGGAAGTGGTACTCAATAGGTTTCCTTTTTTGGGGTGGGGGTAGAGGAAAGATGGAGAGAAAAATTTGTAACTCAAAATCTGGTGGAAATGAATGCTGGAAACTAAAATAAATAAATAAATAGGAAAAATAGAAGGAATGTCATATACACTTAGTTGGGTATAGAAATTTATCTTACCCAATAAGGAAGAATCTTTGGTATTATGTTGGAATCAGCTTACTGGTTTTGGAATTCGGTGATCAAACATCATGCAATACTTATAGTCATGGTCTTTATCATGATTGTGAGCGCCGTAAAAATTGCATTGTCACTACATTTGGCAGCAAGGATGGGATTGAGAAATATCAGACCTCTAGTTGGAGGCAGAAGGATTTAGAAGTAGAAATGGCTATCCCAGGATGGGAGCATTTGCCTTATGGCTCCTTAGCAAGAGAGTGTTCTAAAAGTACAGGTCTCTGTGAAAACTGGGAACAGAGGCTACAGCAGGGAGAACCTAGAGACTTAGAAACATGTTTGCAAAGAATACCAATAAAACCTGGGAAAGAGTTGGAGGCAGTGAGAAGAGGCTGTGTTTTGCTGACAGACTACCATATTGTAGGTAAAAGCAGAGACAATCTTTTAAAAGAGATGTCTAAGTGGCATCATTCACTCCCTACTTTAGAAGAGAAAACTGGAGTCTCAGTTAGAAGGAAAGAGTACTGGAGAGTCTGAAGCAGAGAGAGCTGTTTTAAATTTGACTCAGAAAAAGAAGCAAAAAAGTAACAGGAAGAAAGTTCAAATAGCTTTGGTAGCATCTGAGCCTAGTTACTATGACAACAGCTGCCAAGACAGTGCATTGGGAGCAAGTGTTATAATACACAGTGATACATTGTTTCATGGTGAAGCTTTTACAGAGGCAGAAGCTCAGCTACTGAGAAGAAGGCAGGAGATTCAGGGAGGGCAAGCAGGGTTTAAGGAGACATTTGAGGATTTCACTCAACAGGAGATTGCTGATATTTTGACCAGATTCACCCAAATGATGGGAGAATACTTAGTCTCTTGGATGGTAAGAATCATTGACAAAGGAGCTGCTGAAATGATAGATGAAGTGGACTCCTTGAAATTTATAAGTATTTGCCAGAATTCTTTTGTTCAACAAGCTTTCAGAGACTTTCATTTGGCAGGAGGTAAAATAAGACCAATCTGTTAGCTTTAGCTGCTGATGTTTGCAATAGAAAGTATTCCACTGATTCTATGTGGCTTTGTGGAGACAGACCCCGGTACACACTTAGAGACTCCATGAGAAAGTTGAAAGAGGAATGAAAATTGCTATCACGGCTGGAGATGCAGATATGTGTCATGGAATCCCCTTAGTAGTTCCTTATAGAAATATCATGGTGAAGACAGCTCCTCCTGCTTATAAGTACCTACTTCTGAATCTATTAATTGGTGAAATAGGATACCCTCTGTCAGAGGTGCTGGAAAAGATTTCACAGCTAAAGTGACTTAGGAGAATGAGAAAAAAGATAAATTTATTCTTCAGAGAAAATTGAATGGCCAACTGTTTCAAAGTCAGAATGGATTGCCAAGAAAAGACTTGTTTACTGCACAATTGAGAGCAGAGCTTGGTTTTAGAAAAATTTATTGTATTCCTACTGATGAACTATATAAAATGTACCGTGATAAGGGGCTTAATGTCAGGCAGACATCTGCCCCAAAAGATGCTCCTGAACCATTGTATGTAAGTTCATCACACCTTCAGGGAGAATAGGAAACTGGCCAAGCCCCAGTTCAAATGAAAGAAATAAATAAGATTAGACAAGATTACAGACCCTATATCAATCTGACTGTATTGGAAAAATTGATTAAATATTGTAACCAGGGCCTTTTTAGATACTGGGGTGGAGGCCTCCCTCATTTATGCAAACCCTGATTAGTTCAAGCATGGAACTCCTATTACCATCACAGGCCTAGGAGAGCCTGAAATATCAGACAGAGAAGTCCAACTAATTATGAAAATTGGACAATTACCTAAGAAATAATATACTGTGTTTATTGTACCTATTCCTGAATACATCATTGGAGTAGATATATTGAGAGGTATGACTCTAAATTTACCTAAAGGAAGATACCAATTTGCAGTAAGGAAGATAGGAATTAATACAGTTTTAGTGGGGAAAATAAAAATAGACCCAATCACATTACCTGAACCTTTTGAACTACTTTCAAGCAGTATTGTGTGCCAGATGGGCAAAATGTAATTGCCAGTACTATAAAGGAACATGTTGAAGCAGGAGTGTTAGTCTCTAAAACTACACGATGGAATAATCCTGTTTGGCCAGCATGCAAATCAGATGAGACATGGATTATAGACAATTGAATAAGGTGACTTCTCTCTTGTATGCTGCTGTTCCAGATATTGTCACATTAATATATTAAAGGATTCAGAAATGTGATGGGACTTGCAGTGATTGATTTGGCCAATGCCTTCACCAACATCCCAATAGGCTCTAAACAGTGAAACCAGTTTGATTTCACTTGGCAGGGCAGACAATAGATTTTCACCCACTTGCCACAAGGACATCTACATAGTCCCACTTTTGCCATAGGATTGTGGCTGAACATTTCAATGAATTAGAGCTGCCTGGTATACAGCTTACCCACAACATTGATGATATTATGATATGGGGAAAATATACAAATGAAGCAGAGAAGAGTTTGATACTTTTTTTTCCAAATGCTTTATTAATGTCTGGTTTATATCATTCATTTCCGCCAGATTTTGAGTTACAATTTTTCCCCATTTTTCCCTTCCCCCCACCCCAGAATAGCAGTCCCACAGGATATTCCCTCATTCCATCTGCTCTCTCCCATATCTTCTCCCATACCCCCTTTGACTTTTTCAGTAGGGCAAAGTGAATCTCTCTGCCCCAATGCCTGTATATCTTATTTACCAATTATGTGTAAAATAGTATTAATAATAGTAATTATATATTTTTAAACATTTGATTTTAAAACTTTGAATTCCAGATTCATTCCCTTCATCCCTTGTCACCCACCCTTACTGGGAGGGAGGGAAATATAGTCAGTCTTTTACAATATATCTACTATGGTGATGTTTTGCATAGCTACACATGTAAAACATATACTGACTGAATTGCTTATCTTCCCAGAGTTTGATACTTTTGATTGAATGTATGAAAAGCCAAGGGTGGGAAATTAACCCTGCAAAGATTTAAGAACCAGTTCAAAATGTAAAATTTTGGGGAATACAGTGAAATAAGGGTCTGCGAGATATTCTGCCACAAGTCCAACAAAAGATTCTGGATTTTCCCATCCCTACCAATAAGAAAGAGGCCCAAAAGTTTAGACGATTATTTCGATATTGGCAACATCACATTTCACACCTGGGACAGATTTTGAAACCCTAATATAAAGTTACCAGGAAGAAATATCTATTTGACTGGGGACTTCAGCAGAGTAAAACTTTTGAGGAAGCCAAAGCTGCTATATAATCGGCTCTAGATTTGTGGCCTATGCAGAATGGTCTGGTGGAATTACAAGTGACTGTACAGGGTAATTATTCAAACTGGAGTTTATGGCAGAAACAACAAAGCTGAAATGTACCTTTAGGATTTTGGTCCAGGAAACTTCATTCATCTGGAGTGCAATATACACCTTTCAAAATGTTAGCTTCATATTGGGATCTGGTAATTGACTCTGTGCCATGAAGTGACTTATTCAGTCCTGGAATTCTGATTATGACCTGGGTAATGAGTACCTCAGCTTCTCACAGAATTGGACATGCCGAAGAGGCTAGTATAATCAAATGGAAGTGGTATATTCAAAATAGAGCTAAAACTGGCAAAAGTAGAGTTTCTGCCCTACATGAATCTATAACTAACATTGATACTGAGCAATGTGATACATCCCGTGAACCAAGGTAACAGTTGGTACAGTCCTTGGAAAGATGGAATGACATATATGATAGACTAACTGAAGAAGAGAAGAAATACACATGGTTTTCTGATGGGACAGCAAAATATTTGAGTCAAAAAAGACATTGGAAAGCAGTAGCTTATTGCCTTAGGAGTTCCTCATAAAAATATCATGGTGAAGACAGCTTCTCCCGCTTATAAGTACCTATTTCTGACTCTATTAATTAGTGAAATAGGATACATGTACTAGAAGGACTTTAGAAAGTACTGGGATAGGTGGAAGTAGTCAATATGCTGAATTTATGGCAGTACATCAAGCCATCAAAATAAAACAAGGATGACAGTGTCATATATTCACTAATTCATGGGTGGTACCTAATGGGTTAGCTACATGGATGCCCATGTGGAAAAAGCAAAATTGGGAAATTCAGGGTCCCAGTCTGGGGCAAAGAATTATGGGAAGATGTATGGGACATGTCTTTGGTTACTGATTTGTCAGTTTTTCATGTAGATGCTCATGTGGTCCTCATCACTCCAGAACATGAGTACAATGCTCACAACAATCAACTAGCAAAGATTGCTAAAGAACACATTATCCCTACTTTGACAACAGCTGATGATCTGGTATTAGCAAAATGGGTCCACCAAACAGCTGGTCATTTAGGGGTCTGAGCCACACATTGATGGGCACAAGATCAAGGTATTAGTATCTCTCATTCATTGTTAAAACAGCAGAAAAATGTCTTATACGTCAATTGGAAAAGGACCAAACTGTTCGTTGGGTAGTAACTGGGGACATAGCAAGGAGAAAAGTCCCAGCCCAAATCTGGCAAATAGATTATATTGGTCTCTTACCCCAAGAAAAAGGATGCAAATTTATATGTACTTGTGTTGACACCTATTCAGGTATACTGGTGGCTTGTCCTTATAAGAATGCAACCCAGAAAAACACCTGTAAAACTCTAGATCTCATAACTCTATATTATGAAATCCCAATGTGGATTCAAAGTGATAATGGGTCACATTTCAAAGGTAATGAAATGAAGAAATACTATATATATATTAAACAATAGAGAATGGATATATCATATTCCATTTTATCCACAAGTATCTTGATTAATTGAAAGGATGAGTGGCTTATTGAAAGAACAGTAAATGAAGTTAAATGCCAAAAGTTCATATCAACATTGGAAGGATGATTTGTTCATGGCTTTATACATTTTGAATAATAGATCATTGGGAGAAAGTACACCTCTAGCCAGAATGATGACCCCAAATCTGCAAATTAATAAACAGCAGACATATAAGATCTCAAATATTGATTATTACATTGTGAGGCAAATTGTCTCAGCACCATATCCAGTAACACCTGGTTTGGCAGGATATGATTTACATTGTTTAGAAGACTTTTAGTTGGATAGAAAAGAAATAAGAAATATCTATCGTGGGATATATGTGAGAATCCCTAAAAATCATTTTGGACAGATGTTACCTAACTCAGGTTTAGCAGCAGTATACATGTATTGGCTGGAGGAATAGATTTTAATTATCAAGGAGAAATTTTTGTGACATTGCAAACTTTGGGTGAAGAACCCACACAGTTTTCTGAAATGACTATCAGAAGAACTAAAGAATTTTCTTCTTCTAATAGAATAAAATTGGGAGCTAAAGTATGGGTAAAGCGGAAACCAGATGATGTTCCAAAGGCTGCAGAGATTATAGCACATGGGAAAGACAATACCATAGCTGTTGTTTATTCAGGAGAAGATGACTGCCAGATTGTACCGTGAATGAGGTTATGATAGTGAGTCCATGCACTCCAGAAGCAAAGTTGACCCTATATTTGTCTCTTTTTGACTTTTTGTCTGTTAAACTTGTTTGTGAGGTTTGTTTTCTATAGGATTGGTACCTTCCACCTGCAGATAACTGATTGCTTAAGCCAGATGTCATCTCCTGTCCATGACTGTGATGTGTCATTTCTGGACCTGGCATTGACCAAGCTCCAGATGACAGCTAAGGAAGTGAACTCTCAAATGGGACCTCTTGGGGCAGGGACAGCTCTACATTAAATTTCAGCTTGAGGTAGCTTTTGAGAAGATACCTTCACCCCTTACCCCAAGATTTTGAGCCCCATTCATCTGAGGAGGGAAGGGTGGTGTGCTTGTGCCCAAGCCCCCATCCTAAGCTATTGTTTTATGTGCAAACTTTTTTTATTATCCCTGTTATATCATTGCAGAGTTCTGTTGACACCAATTTTTTCCACCAGTTATCCCTAAGCTCTCATTTATTGTTAATGCAAATTTGCTGTGTAAGAGACATGAAAAATCTTGGGGCTGAATGTAATGGGAACTTGAAGATCTTCCCTGACCCTTAATAAACATGGGGGGGGGTTGAAGACCTCCCCTGCTTTGAAAGTAAATTCTACCTCCTAATATGCTGAATATAATTACATGGAGCCTGTGACAGAGGGAATGTGCTGAAGGCTGCAGCAGAGCCCACAGGAAGCTTCCCTGTTGTGAAGATAAACTCTGCCCCCTGATAGGCTGAATGTGATCGCATGGAGCCTGTGGTGGTAGGAGTTTATTTTCAAATCAGGAAAGGTCCTTACATTCTCCTAGACCTATTACAGGACCGGGAAGGTTTTAAAATTCCCCTTACCATTACATTTGGCACCAAGATCTTTCATGCCCATTACATAGGCAACTTATAGCTGAATAAGTCTTGGCATCTCTTAAGCAATCCCTGCAAAATAGAGACATCATATTTGGAAGATAACATAGCAACTCATTACCAGAGTGGCCACACAGCATTAAACACAAAGTACATAACATTGTAATCCCCTCAATCCAAAACAAAAATATCTAAATAAAGTCCTCTCAGGGGTGTGTGCTTTCCCCCCCACACTGACCTTGCAGACTTCCTCCTGGAACTCTGGGGTGCAGGCTCTAATAAGCCAAGTCTCAGTCTTAACACAGCTCTTGCCCCGGCTTCTAAAGTCCTTAGGGGCAGCTGAGCAAGAAAGCCAACAGTGTGGGGTCCTTGGTGTTCCATGGTACTTCACCCCACCAACCATAAACACAACTGCATCCTCCTCCAGTGGCAAGAAAACACATTCAGTGCTCCTGTCTCCCTGAGTAGTCATTATCTTGTCCTGTGACAAAATTCTGAACTCCTGGGTTCCTCCTCCTCCAAGAGGAGGCGGCTGCTCCTGGCTTCTTCCCCAATCCTGATGCCAGCAGCTCTCCATTCCTACTCTCACTTCAACAAATTTAGCATGCATGCAGTTCTCAGCTCCCATTTCATGGCCCCACAGAGTCACAGCTACCACAACTGTGAAACAAATAGTTATCCCAATGCCCATAATTTCCTTTCAGTTTGCAGATCCTGTATGACTAAGACATTTGCAGTGGAAAGCACCCTAGCATACCCAGGATGGCTGCTAGCAGAGGTCATTTAATCTGCTTTTCTAAAGAAAAGGAACTCAAAAAGGGTTAACAGTCTTACCTTAATCAATCAAATACATATGTTTTACCTAGTTCAGTAGAAAGCTCAGCACCATGAACTTCAGAGAATTCAAGCAGAAATTACAAGTAGACAAAAATACAGACAAAGAAAATAACACAACTTAGAAGACCAACAGATAAGATTTCAAGCTGTCTGACCATTATATCCATATCTAGTCACAGTTACCAGAGGGGGAAGTACCAACATCTGGGTTTTCAAAGCTGGAGAGCTCAATGGCTTCCCAGAGACTCATCTGGCCAAATCATATAACTAGTCCCAAAGTGAACACCAAAGCAAAACCTCCCCTCAGAGGCATATATAGCCTTCTCCAGTGTCAGAGAACATCACAACCTTTGTGACCCACTTGACTACAAAGTAACAAAAGTTGTGCCTTCCTGAAAAACAAGCCTCCTACCACAGGCTCCATGTGACCACATTCAGTCTATTAGGGGGCAAAGTTTATTTTCAAATCAGGAAAGGTTCTCAAATTCACCTAGGGGATAGGGAAAATCTTCAAGTTGCTATTAACATTACAGATACCAAATTAGAAATTCAAAAAAATCAAAAAGCAAAAGAGAGTGTAATAAAATTGAAAGTAAGGAAACTATTGGACTAATAAAGAAAACCAATAGCTGGATTAATGAGAAAAAATAGATAAAGCTTTGGTTAATTTGATTAAGAAAGAAGAAAACCAAATTATCAGTAATAAAAAAGAGAAAGGTGAATTCACCACCAACAAAAAAAAATTAAAACAGTAATTAGGAGATATTTTTTCACAAATTATGCCAATAAATTTGACATTCTAAATAAAATGAATAAATGCTTAGAAAAAAGTAAATTGCCCAGATTAAGAAAAGAGGAAAGAAAATGCTTCAATAACCCCATTTCAGAAAATAAATGAAATTGAATAAGCTATCAGTGAACTCCCTAAGAAAAACAGTTCAGGGTCAGATGGATTTACAAGTGTATTCTACCAAACATTAAAAGAACATTTCTAATATTATATAAAATATTTGGAAAAATAGATGGAGTCATACCAAATAATTCCAAAGGTCAAAATGTGCTGACACCTAAACCAGAGAGAGCCAGAATAGAGAAAGAAAATTTTAGATCAATTATCCTAATGAATATAGATGCTGAAATTATAAATAAAATGTTAGCAAAAAGATTGCACCAATTTTTCACCTTGATAGTACACTAGAGGTCAAAAAGGATTTTGACAATCAAGTAAGAGAAGCAGAGGAAAAATTGAGAAAAGAAATGAGAGTGATGCAATAACATCATGAAAAACAAGTCAACAGCTTTCAAAAGGAGATCCCAAAAATGCTGAGGAAAATAACATCTTTAAAAATAGACTAACCCAAATGGCAACAGGATCCAAAAAAAATATTGAGAAGAATACCTTAAAAAGCCAAATGGAAAAGAACGTCCAAAAACTCACTGAAAAAAATAATTCCTTAAAAATTAGAATGGAACAAATGGAAGCTAATGACTTTGTGAGAAACCAATAAATTATAAAGAAAAACTAAAAAATAAAATAAAAGACACTGTGAATTATCTCACTGGAAAAACAACTGACCTGGAAAATAGATCCAGGAGAGATAATTTAAAAATTATTGGACAACCTGATAGCTATAATCAAAAAAAGAGCCTAGACTTCATTTTTCAAAACATTATCAAGGAAATCTTTCCTGATATTCTAGAACCAGAGGGGAAAATGGGTATTGAAAGAATCCACCAATCACCTCTAAAAGAGATCCAAAAAGGAAAACTTCTAGATATATTGTACCCAGTTCCCTGAGTTCCCAGCTCTAGGAGAAAATATTGCAAGTGGTCAGAAAGAAGCAATTCAAGCACTGTGGAAACACAATCAGGATGACACAAGATTTAGCAGTTTCTTTATGAAAGGAACAGAGGATTTGGAATATGGTATTTCAGAGGTCAAAGGAGCTAGGATTACAACCAAGAGTCACCTACCCAGTAAAGCTGAATATATTATTTCAGGGGGAAAAACAGATATTCAAAGAAATAGAGAACTTCCAAGCATTCTTTCTGAAAATATCAGAGGTGAATAGGAAATTTGACTTTCAAATACAAAAATCAAGAGAAGCATGAAAAGGTAAACTGGAAAGAGAAATCATTAGGGACTTATTAAAGTTAACCTGTTCATATTCCTACATGGAAAGATGATATTTATAACTTGTGAGAACTTTACCAATGTTATGGTATTTTGAGAGAAAATGAGGTAGAATGATGTAAATTGTCTCACATTAAAGAGGCAAGAAAAGTCTTTTATAATGGAGAGGAAGAGGGGGAGTTGAGAAGGAATGCGTGAATCTTACCCTCATCAGATTTGGCTTAAGAAGGGAATAACATACACAATTGGGTGTGAAAATCGATCTTACCCCAAGGAAAAGTAGGGGAAAGTGGATAAGAGAGAGGGGGATAATAGAAGAGAGGGTAAATGGGAGGAGGGAGTAATCAGACACAAACATTTTTCAAAAGGGATAGGGTCAAAGGAGAGAATAGAATAAATGGGAAAAGGGATAGGATGGAGGTAAGTATAGTTAATCTTTCACAACATGACTATTATGGAAGAGTTTTGCATAGCTACACATGTATAACCTATGTCAAATGACTGCCTTCTCAATGAGTGTGGGTGGGGAGAAAGAAAGGGAGAGATTGTGGAACACAAAGTTACAAAAACAAATACTAAAAAAAAAAACTCTTTTCATATGCACCCAGGAAATAAGCTATACAGGCAATGAAGTAGAGAAATCTATCTTGTCCTACATGAAAATAGAAAGGAAGGGGATAAGAGAAGGTGTGGGGAGTGATAGAAGGGAAGTATGATTGGGGGAAAGGGTAATCAGAATGTACACTATCTTGGTAGGGGGGTAGTGGAGAGATGAGGAGAAAATTTGGAACTCAAAATCTTGCGGAAGTGAATACTGAAAACTAAAAATAAATTAATTAATAAAAAGAAAAAATGTTAACAACTTTAGCAAAGTTTCAGGACAAAAATAAACCCAGAGAAACCATTGGCATTTCTGAATATTGCTACCAAAAAGCCCAACATTAAGAAATAAAAAGAGAAATTCTATTTAAAGTAACTGTAGATGATATAAAATATTTGGGAGTCTACTGACAAGATAAACCCAGGTATTCGATTAATATAATTACAAAGCACTTTTCACACAAATAAAGTTAAATCTCAACAAGTGGAAAAATATCAAGGCATCCTGAGCCAATATAATAAAATGACAATTATGCTTACATTAATTTACTTATTCATTTCTGTACCCAATCGAGCTACCAAAAATTAAGTTTTAGAGCCAGTTAAAAAAAGTAATAGCAAAATTCAACTGGAAGAACAAAAGTTCGCGGGGGGGCGGGCAGAGCCAAGATTGCGGAGTAGAAACAGCCCATCCAAGCCACTCTGCCCACAGAATCCATACAAACTATGAAAAAGGGGACTCTGAACAACTTCTGGAGCCCCTGCACCCACAGCATGACACAGAGAAGCTAACCTCCCATTGAGGATAGCACTGCAGCCCTGCAGGTAGGACCAGCACAGAAGTCTGGGAGCCAGCAGCGCAGCACCAAGAGCTCGGGGAGCAGAGTCTGCCTGAGCCATGGTTTTAGCCCCAGGGTGGCAGAGCCAGCAGCCAGCTGGAGGGACCCCAGAACACCAGCAGCTATCATGATTCCAGAACTATCAACATAGACATGCCTAGGACAAAGTGAGAGGTAAGTGCCCTATGGACTATGGGACCAGTATTTGGGGAACCTTGGCTTCCTCCCCTGGAGGCTAGAAGCCACTGAGGAGACACGCCATTTTGTAGTTTTCAGAGGCAGCTCCAGCTCCTGGCCTGTGAAATGTAGGGAGATCCAGCAATCAGTCTTGGGGGGGTAATCTCTCTTGCTTTAACCTCCCTGGATCTGGATTGCGATCTGGGGTGGAATTCGTGGGTGGGTTTCCAGCTTGCCAGAAATGGAAGTTGCACCCCAACATGTTCGGGAGGAAAATTGCCCTATTTGGTGGCAAAGCCATAGTGTGGCAACAAGCCCAAAAGTCAAGTGATTAAGTGGCAACATGCCAAGGCAAAGGAAACAAATTAAACAGAAAAATGCAACCCTAGACTCCTACTTTGGGAGCAAAGAGGGTCGAAGCATAGGGGCAGAGGACTGTGAGGTCAGAAGTCCTGCTCCAAAAGCCACAGGGGAAAACATGAGCGGGTTGAAGGCCATAGAGGTCCTTAAGAAGGACTTTAAAAATCAAATAAGAGAAGTGGAGGAAAAATTGGAAAGAGAAATGAGAAGGATGCAGGAAAAGTATGAAATGAGGGTCAACAGCCTGACTGAGGAAAACAACACCTTAAAAATAGACTAACTCAAATGTCAAAGGAGGCCCAAAACGGCAATGAGGAGAAGAATGCCTTAAAAAACTGAATTTGCCAGATGGAAAAAGAATCTCAAAAGTTCACTGAGGAGATTCATTCCTTCAGAGTTAGACTGAGCAAATGGAAGCTAATGACTTTATGAGAAATCAAGATGCTGTTAAGCAGATCCAAACAAATGAAAGAGTAGAAGGCAATGTGAAATATCTCATGGGAAAAACCACTGACCTGGAAAATAGATCCAGGAGAGACAATTTAAAAATTATTGGACTACCTGAAAGCCATGATCAAAGAAAGAACCTAGAAATCACCCTTCAAGAAATTCTCAAGGAAAACTGCCCTGATGTTTTAGATCCAGAGGGCAAAATAGAGGTTGAAAGAATCCACCAAACACCTCCTGAAAAAGATCCCAAAAAGAAAACTCCCAGGAATATTATAGCCAGGTTCCAGAATCCCCAGATCAAGGAGAAAATACTCCAAGCAGCCAGGAAGAAACAATTTCAATGTTGTGGAAACACAATCAGAATAGCCCAGGACCTGGCAGCTTCTACACTGAGGGATCGAAGGGCATGGAATATGATATTCCAGAGGGCAAAAGAACTGGGAATGAACCCAAGGGTCACCTACACAGCAAAACTGAGTATTTTGTTTCAGGGGAAAATATGGTCATTCAGTGGAAGAGAGGACTTTCAAGCATTCTTGAGGAAAAAACCAGAATTGAATAGAAAATTTGACATCCAGATGCAAGAAGCAAGAGATACCTGAGAAGGCAATCAGGGAAAAAAAATCAAAAGGAACTTATCAAAGTTGAACTATTTACATTTCTATATGGAAAAACAATAACTGTGACTGATGAAATCTTTTTCACTATGAAAATAATGGAAGAAGGGTGTATGGTCATATGAATACATATGTGAATGTGTGTGCATATGGTCACTGTTATATATGGATAGAGGGCATAGGTTGAATTTATTGTGAAGGGAGGATAGTCAAGGTGTGAAATTATGTGGTGAGAGAGGAAAGTGGCAAGAGGAGATGGGGAAAGACTGGGTAGGGTAAATTATCTCATGTAGAAGAAGCAAGGGGAAGTGGTTGCAAGGGATAGGAAGAATAGGAAGGCAAAAAGGCAAAACTACGTTCTCATTGAATTTGTTTCAGGGAGAGAATGACATACATACTAAATGGGATATCTCAACCTACAGCAGAATAGGGGCAAGGTGGATGAGAAGAGGGATGATGGATGGGAGGGCATTCTTGGGGGGAGGGGAGGTTGGAAGTACCCACTGTAAAAGAGGGACAGGATCAAGTAGGGAATGGACCAAGTTGGGGGTGGGATGAGGGGGAAGGAATTATAAGCAGCCTTGTACAATGTATCTACTGTGATAATGTTTTGCATAGCTAGACATGTGTAACATATACTCAATTACTTATCTCCCCAGAGGGAATGGGTGACAAGGGAGGAAGGAAATGGATCTGAAATTCAAGGTCTTAAGAATAAATGTTTCAAATGTATATAAATACTATTATTAACACTCTTGTGCTTGTTATTGGGAGATAAGATGTGCAGGCATTGTGACACAAAGATTCACCTTCCTCTAATGCAAAAGTCCAAAGGGGTATGGGAGATGATATGGGAGAGAGCAGATTGGAGGAAGTGATATCTTGCAGGACTGCTATTTTGGGAGGGTGAGTAGGGGAAAAACAGGGTGGGGGGAATGGTTGCAACTCAAAATCTGGCGGAAATGAATGATATAAAACAGAAGTTAATAAAGCATTTGTTTAATAAAAAAAGAACAAAAGTTCAAGAATATCAAGGGTATTAATGAATAGAAATACAGCAGAAAGTTGTCTCTGCATCAGATTTGAAATTATATGATAAAGTAGCAATCATCAAAATAATTTGGTTCTGGCTAAGCAAAAACTGGTCCATCAGTGAAATACATTAGGTACTTAACACATAGTAGTAAATGACTATAATAATCCCTTGTTTTAAAAACTGAAATACTGGGGGTGGAGTCAAGATAGCAGAGTGGAAACCACACTTCCTCAGAGCCCCAAGCGACACCACTACAGAATTTTGTAAAGCGGGACTATGAACAACCTCTAGAGCTCCCACTGAGGACAGCCTGGCAACCCGGCAGGGAGTGGCCAGCTCAGTGCTCTGGGAGCAGAGCCCAGGCCCCTGTGACTCAAGGTTTTAGCCCAAGGGCAGCCATACCTGAAGCCTACTGGAGGGACCCCAGAACAGCAGCAACTGTGGAGTTTCCAGAATTATCAACACATAGATACCTAGGACAAAGTGAGAGGTCAGTGCCCTATGGACTATGGGACTGATTGGGAGGATGCATCAGTTTCTTCCCCTGGAGGCGAAAAGCCTCTGAGGAGCCAGTGCATCTTGCGCCAGCTTGCCACCTTGCAGCTTCAGCTCTTGGCCTGTGAACTGTAGGTGGATCCACTGATGAGTCTTGGGGTTAAGTGGTCTTGCTTTACACTTCTTGGATCTGGATTTTGGTCTGGGGTGGAGGTCTTGGGATGTGTGACCAGCTTACCACAGTGTGTGGAGGCTTCACAAAGGCCACCCAACAAATACCTCCAGAAGTTGAGAAAACCTTAACATTTGGGATTGAAGTTCCCCAGGCTGGTGGCAAAGTCCTACCGTGACAACAAGCCCAAAAGTCAAGTAATTGAGTGGCAACATGCCTAGGCAAAGGAAACAAAATAAACAGAAAAATGCAACACTAGACTCCTATTTTGGGGGCAAAGAGGATCAAAGCATGCAACAGGAGGAGGACTGTGAAGTCAGAACCCCTACACCAAAAGGCACAAATGAAAATCTGAGCTAGCTACAGGCCATAGAGGACCTTAAGAAGCAGAAAGAGATGTGGGGGGGAAATTTGGGAAGAGAAATGAGAAAGATGTAAGAAAAGTAGGAAATGAGAGTCAACATCCTGACTTTGGAAAATAACACCTTAAAAAATAGACTAACTCAAATGGCAAAAGATGCTCAAAAAGGCAATGAGGAGAAGAATGCCTTCAAAAGCTGAATTTGCCAGATGGAAAAAAAATCTCAAAAGCTCACTGAGGAGAATCATTCCTTCAGAATTAGACTGGAGCAAATGGAAGCTAGTGACTTTATGAGAAATCAAGATGCTGTTAAATAGATCCAAACAAATGAAAGAAGAGAAGGCAATGTGAAATATCTCATGGGAAAAACCACTGACCTGGAAAATAGATCCAGGAGAGATAATTTAAAAATTATTGGACTACCCGAAAGTCATGATCAAAGAAAGAATGTAGAATCCATCCTTCAAGAACTTCTCAAGGAAAATTGCCTGGATCTTTTAGGACCAGAGTGCAAAATAGAGTTTGAAAGAATCCACAGATAACCTCTTGAAAAAGATACCAAAAAGAAAACTCCTTGGAATATTGTAGCCAGGTTCCAGAATTTCCAGATCAAGGAGAGAATATTAAAAGCAGCCAGGAAAAAAACAATTTCAATATTGTGGTAACACAATCAGGATAACACATGGTCTGGCAGCTTCTACACTGAGGTATCTAAAGGCATGTAATATGATATTCTGCAGGTCAAAGGACCTGGGATAAAACCAAGATTCACATACCCAGCAACACTGAGTATAGTGTTTCAGGGGAAATTTTGGTCATTCAGGGGAATAGAGGACTTTCACGCATTCTTGAGGAAAAAAACCAGAGTTGGATAGAAAATTTCACATTCAGACACAAGAAGTAAGAGATGCTTGAGAAGGTAACCAGGGAAAAGAAATCTTAAGGAACTTATCAAATTTGAACTATTTACATTCCTACATAGAAAAACAATAACTGTAACTGATGAAACTTTTCTCAGTATGAAAATGAAAATAGTTGAAGAAAGGTATATGGGCATATGAATACATGTGTGTACCTGTAGAGGAGATGGGGAGAGACAGAATGGGGTAAACTATCTCATGTAGAAGAGGTAAGGGAAAGTGGTTGCCGGGGAGGGGAAGAACAGGATGGCAAAAAGGTAAAACCTTATTCTCATTGAATTTGGCTCAGGGAGAGAATGACATAAATACTAAATGGGATATCTCACATTACAGGATAGTTGGGGGGGGGTGTGGGAGAGGATGGAAGGGAGGGCAGCCTGGGGAGGAGGAAATTTGGCAGCACCCACTTTTGAAAAGGGACAGAATCAAAGTGAGGAGTGGTCCAGGTGGGAGCTGCGAAAGGAGGGAGTGAAATATAGTCCGTCTTTTACAATATATCTACTATGGTAATGTTTTGCATAGCTACACACAGTACAACATATATTGAATTGCTTATCTTCCCAGTAAGGGTGGGTGACAAGGGAGGAAGTGAATGAATCTGGAATTCAAAGTTTTAAAATCTAATATTTTAAAAATATATAAATACTATTATTAATACTATTTTACATATAATTGGGAGATAAGCTGTGCAGGCATTGGGGCACTGGGATTCACTTTGCCCTACTGAAAAAGTTGAAGGGGGAATGGGAGAAGAGATGCGAGAGAGCAGATTGGATGAGGGGATATTCTGTGAGCCTGCTATTCTGGGGTTGTGGGTAGGGGAAAAATGGAGGAAAATTGTAACTCAAAATCTGATGGAAATGAATGATGTAAATGAGAAATTAATAAAGCATTTGAAAAAAATTATTGGACTACGTGAAAACCATGACCAAAGAAAGAACCTAGAAATCATCCTTCAAGAAATTCTCAGGGAAATTTGCCCTAATATTTTACAACCAGAGGGCAAAATAGAGGTTGAAGGAATCCACAGATCACCACCTGAAAAAGATCCAAAAAAAAATTCTTAGGAATGTTACAGCCAGATTCCAGAATTCCCAGATGAAGGATAAAAGATTACAAGCAGCCAGGAAGAAACATTTTCAGTATTGTGGAAACGCAATCAGGATAACGCAGGATATGCCCACTTCTACACTGAGGAATCAATGGGCTCGGGTTGTGATACTCCAGAGAGCAAAGGAGCTGGTATTAAAACCAAGAATCACCTAACCAGCAAAACTGAGTATCATGTTTCAGGGGAAAATATGCTCATTCAGTGGAATACAGGATTTTCAGGCATTCTTGATGAAAAAACACACAGTTGAAAAAAAAATTGACATTTACATACAAGAAGCAAGAGATGCTTGAGAAGTTAAACAGGGAAAACAAATCATAAGGAACTTATCAAAATGGAACTATTTACATTCCTACATGGAGAAATGATAACTGTAACAGATGAAACTTTTCTCAGTATGAAAATCATTGAAGAAGGCTATATGGGCATATGAATACGTATGTGAATATGTTTATATGTGTTTATGCGTATACATAGATAGAGGGCACAGGTCGAATTTAATAGGAAGGGATGATAGGATTTAATTTATCAGGTTGAATTTAATAGGAAGGTGAAATTAAGTGGTGGGAGAGGAATATAAGAAGAGGAGATGGGGAGAGACAGAATGGAGTAAACTATCTCATATAGAATAGGCAAGGGTAATTTGTTACAAGGGAGGGGAAGAACAGGAAAGCAAAAAGGCCAAACCTTAGTCTCATTGAATTTGGCTCAGGCAGAGAATAACATACATACTAAATAGGATATCTCACCTTATAGGAGAGTAGGGGGGAAGGGGATGAGAAGGGGGATGATGGAAAAGAGGGCGGTGGGGAAAGGGGGAGGGAAGTTGGAAGGACCTATTTTTGAAAAGGGACAAGATCAAAGTAGGGCATAGACCAAGTGGGAGGTGGGATAGGAGGGACGGAAACGTAGTCTTTTAAAATATATCTATTATGGTAATGTTTTGCATAGCTACACATGTACAACATCTACTGAATTGCTTATTTTCCCAGTAAGGGTGGGTAACATGTGAGGAAGGGAATGAATCTAGAATTCAAAGTTTTAAATATATGTTTAAATATGTTTAAAAATATATAAATGTTTAAATATATAAATGTTTAAAATATACAAATGCTATTATTATTATTTATTTAAAATTTATAAATACTATTATCAATAATATTTTACATATAATTGGGGAATAAGGTATACAGTCATTGGGGCACAAAGATTCACCTTGCCCTACTGAAAAAGTTGAAGAGGAATGGAGAAAGCAGATAGGGTGACGGATATCCTGTAGGACTGGTATTCTGGGCTGGGAGGTAGTGAAAAATGGGGAAAAACTTTAACTCAAAATCTGATGGAAATGAATGATGTAAATCAGAAGTTAATAGGGTATTTGGGAAAAAATAGAGGTTCAAATAATCCACCAATCACCTCCTGAACAAGATCCTAAAAAGAAAACTCCCAGGAATATTATAGCCAGCTTCCAAGTTCCCAGATCAAGGAGAAATTATTACAAGTAGCCAAGAAGAAACAATTTGAATATTGTGGAAACACAATCAGGATAGCATATAACATATACATATATGTGTGTGTGCATATTTGTATATGTATATATATAAATGGATAAAGAGATAGATAGATATAGACGGGTATATGGGCATATGAATACATTATGTGAATGTGTGTATATATGTTTTCAGATATACATAGATAGAAGGCACAGGACCAATTTAATAGGAAGGAATGATACTTTATAGGTCAAATTAAGAAGGGAGGGAGGAATATAATGAGAGGAGATGGGGAGAGACGGAATGAGGTGAACTCTCATATAGAAGAGGCAAGGGAAAATGGTTGCAATGGAGGGGGAGAACAGGAAGGCAAAAGGGAAAGGGTCAACCTTATCCTAATTGAATTTGGCTTAGGGACAGAATGAGAAACTGAAATTTGGGGGAAAGAAAACACATTCTTCCTGAATGATTTAAAAAAAAAAGAAGTCATAACTATTTTTTGTTGGAAATGTATAATGGCCAAAGAATCAAGGCAGACTATAGATTTTGGCAGTTAGGAAGGAAAGCTCAATAGTTTAATGCCAAGAGTAAAAGATATCAAGGCAATCTATATTGAAGCCTTTGATCAGCTCATTAATGTGACAAAAATTATCTACTGTTACTGCATTCTAATACATTCATCTCTAATATGAGCTGCTTGTACTATAATCTCTAATATTTCTTGAATTTCTAAATTACATGATGTTAAGTGTCATTGAATTAGCCTAGAAATGGGAAGGAGATAGCTCTTGGACTATTTTCATAACTTTCATGCAAATAATCATTCATCAACAATTAGCAACTATATGTACTCTAAAACTGATTGGAATCAAAGGTTAGTGGGTGGGAGGAGAGGGAGGAAAAGGATTTTGCCTACTACTCTGAGAAGAATAGAAGATGCTTTTTAAGGTAAAATTAATATAGACTAAACCGTATAGATCTGGCCATGAAAATCTTTCACATAATCTTACTTGAGAACAAGGTATGAAGGTATAGCTAGCTCATCTAGTAAAACTTACCTTTTTATAGCTTAATCATATTCTGGACTCAGTAGTTTTCTGTCTAGTTTGTCATTTTTATCTTCTTCTTTCAATGCAGATTGATTCTTCATATTTGTCTTGGTTTCCTGTCTAGCTTCAATTTTAACCTAAATTATAAACCTAGACCTCATTCTCAGGATATGTCTCCTGCCACAGTAACATGAGACACAGATATGTCTCCTCCTAGCACATGAACGATTTGTTGATTATCGATTATTTCTGCAGTGCCAACTGTAGAGCAAACAATACTTATTTGATGAGCTTCCAAGAGAGACAAGGCAAGTATTGATTTGTATCTTTGTTATTTTTTAATTCTAACCACACATTATTTGAAATTTATAATCAATATTTGAGGAGAATTCGACCCTCCTGAATCAATAAAATATGTAACTTCCAGTAATAGTGAACTTTTACATGGATTTTCATTAGTATTAATAAAGCATTCAGTCAAAGGAATTTCTGGAGGAAACAAACCTAAGACAGAAGCTAGAAAATACTGAATTTTTCTGTGACTAGGGAAGCAAAGTAACCTAATGATGAATTTTAAGCACCATAACTTTATATGCTAGGGGAAGACAATTACTGGTATACTTTTTGTTAAGATAATATGCTTCCAAACTGTATGCTTTTATTTATATTACTATCTAAAAGGCTGCTTATTTTCTTACTAAAACAAGGCAGCTGGAAGGGTATTGAGCCAGAAATAACATAATTACTTCCAGGATAATCGAGTTTCAATCTATCAGTAATTACAAAGCAGGAATAGACCTAATAACTTCTTGGATCAAATTATTATCAATCATTAAAAAGTAGGTCACAGTTAAGTGACTCACAGATAAGTTAAAGTCTCACAGACAATAATCAACTTCTCTTACTCCCAATGTTTAACCTTTCTATTGTCTAATTTTGCCTCTCATGATCAACAAATGATTTTGATAAGAAAAATAGTGGCTTTAGTTTACTACCTATTAACTATTTATGTATTAAAACTTCTGTCATAATTTGAAATATTTAAGTTAATGCTTATATAACCCACCACATGGCATTGAGAGTTAATCCTGAAGTTATGGATCATCCACCATGCCTAGGACAGACTGAACATTCCCAGGGAGCTTATTCACCCTTCCTTTACAAAGGTGAAGCTTTTCTTCAACTCTCTTCCTTTCAGGAAGATAGATTTCCTTTTCCACACAACTAACTTTCCTAACCTTCATGGAGGGATGACTTTCTATCAGTTCCCAGCACAATCCATATCAGTAACTTCAATTATTTGAACAACTTCTACCACTAACAAATCCCATCTAAGATAAACATGGAGCTCTTGAACTCCCAGACAGATTTCTCTGGAAGCTGTAACATAAATCAACAGATTAGCAAATTTACAAATCCTGAATAACAAAATACTGAATAATTTAAATGTGCTCACCTTTGAGATCTCTCCTTCCCTTCTTAATTTCTTGAATTCAAAGAAATAAACAGAAGAGCCACAGATTCAAAGAACTATGTGATTTTTTTTAATACATTGTGGCAAGCATAAGAAGAAAACCCAAAACCTATTTAAAGAGATCACAATTCTAAAGGGACAAGATGTTCTTCTCAATTACCAGTGTAACTGAAGGGGGAAAGAAAAAACCCCAATATGTCCTCCTTTCTGTCTCCCTCTCCAGGGGAAGAATGAATAAAGCCAGAGAGTAAAGAACAGTGGTGGCCATCACCTTTTTACTCCATTTATTTTAAAATCATGAATTCAATGAGTTTTGCCCCCGCCCAAAATGAAACATTTCCATATACAAAGTGGAACAGAAAAAAAAAAAAAAGGATTATGCAGGGAAACAGGAATCTCTTTTGTATCATTGGCTTTTCTTTTTTTTTAAGCTTAACAAATCTGACATATTACTTTGAAAAGTGTTTAGCATGTCTGTATTTCCTGGTGTAGGACAGCTAGTTGGTTCAGAGGCTAGAGTACTGGACCTGGAGTAAGAGACACTCACCTTCCAGAGTTCAAATCTGGCCTCAAGCATTTTTATAGCTTTTTGACCCTGGGCAATCTCTTAACTCTTTTTGCCTCAGTTTTCTCATCTGTAAACTGAGCTGAAGAAGGAAATGGCAAACCACTCTAGTATCTCGGCCAAGAAAACCCCAAATGGTGTCATGAAAAGTCAGACATGACTGAAAAACTGCTGCACTAATATTTACTGCCCTGCTATATTCTTTTTTATTCTTTGTATATAAAAAATGCTTAAAGGAACCACTTTTCTTTTTTTTTTAGTTACCCTGTTACCAATTCCTTTCTCTCTGACAATGTCACTAACAATTAAAAGAGGAAAATAAAATTCGTTTAGCAAAAAAAGTGTAGTTTAGTTAAACAAATTCACATATTTACAATGTGCAAAATGTTTGTCCAATGTTGTTCTTTTAAATCCATCCTCTCTCACAAGGTGGTTAACATGTTTCTTCATCCATACTTTTTTTTTTTAAGCAATTGGGGTTAAGTAATTTGCTCAAGGTTACGAGGCCAGTCATTATTTGTGTGTGGGTGCTCATTTTCTGAGGCCGGATTCGATCTCGCGTCATCCCAACTCCGAGGCCGGCGCCCTTACTCACTGAGCCACCTAGCCGCCCCATACTTTGGAGTTCTGATTGGTCACTGCATTTATCAGAGTTCTGAAACTTATAGCTTTTTTTCTTTACAGTTGCCATTCCTGCTCAAGTATATTTCTCCTATTTTCGCTTACTTAATTAGGCTTCACTTTACACCTTTCATCTTAAACTTCTCTTAAACAATTATTTTCATCATTTATTACAGTTTGACAATATTCTACAGTAATTGTATAACTCAACGCATTCATAACTTACCTTGTTGTTAGGGACCCCATTTGTTTCTCATATGCTATAAATATGTTTGTACATATGTAGCAACAAGCACGCTAGCATAACCCGTATAACTGCTAGCACAGGTTCTTAGATCTGCTTTTCTTTTTTTTCTTTATTAAATGCTTCATTAACTTCTAGTTTATATCATTCACTTCCACAAGATTTTAACTTACAAATTTTCCCCTGTTTTTCCTCTACACACCACCCCAAAATAGAGATCCCACTGGATATCCCCACCTCCAATATGCTCTCTCTCATATCTTCCCCCATACCCCCTCTGATTTTCCTATATGGCACAGTGGATCTATATTCCCCAATGCCTTATTTCCCAGTTACATATAAAATGATATTAATAATAGCATATATATGTGTGTCTGTAAACATTTGATTTTAAAACTTTGAATTCCAGATTCATTTCCTTCCTCCCTTGTTACCCAACCTTACTGGGAAGATAAGCAATTCAATAGAGGTTGTACATGTATAGCTATGCAAAACATATGCATAGTAGATTTATTGTGAAAGACTAACTATATTTCCCTTATTCCTATCCCACCTCCCACTTGCTCTGTTCTCTACTTTGATTCTGTCCCTTTTCAAAAGTGGTTGCTTCCAACTTCCATCTCCCCCAGCCTGCCCTCCCTTCCATCATCCCCCCTCTCACCCCTTCTCCCCCTATTCTCATGTAGGGTGAGATACCCCATTTAGTGTGTACGTCATTCCGTCCAGTAGCAGCAAGCAACCCAGCGTCCCCTGGGTGGCTGCCAACTCAGGTTCTTAGACCTGCTTTTCTAAAGGAAAGCAAATCAAAGTGGGTTAACAATCTTGCTTTAGTCAATTAAACATATCATTTACCTAGTTCAGAGGAAAATGTCAGCACGCCAAACTTCAGAGTATACAGAGGTTATAAGCAAACAGAAGCATTCCAGCAGATGGGCCTCCAACTGTCCAACAATTACATCTATACCTAGTCAGTTACCAGAGAGGGAAGCATCAACATCTGGGTTTTTCAAAGCCAGGGGCCTCTCAATGGCTGCCCAGAGTCTCGTCTGGTTAAATCACACAACACTTCTCAAAGTGAGCCCCAAAAGAAGGCCTCACATCAGGGATTATATAGCCTTCTCCAGGCTCAAAGAATGTAACAGCCCTCTTGACCCACTGCCCAATCGCAAAGCATCTTCTGAAAAACGAGGCTCCCACCACAGGCTACAGGTGTGTGTTTTAGGTAGATTTTTAAAGGTTCGGATTTGCACCCACAAATGACTCGTTACACTCAGTTTTAAGGCTAAAATGTTTTAATAATCAGAATAGACAAGGAATAGGAGTAGTACAATAACGAAACCAATAGATCAAGAGAACTATAACACAGATTATGACAATAATAATAAGTACAGAAGGGAAAGTTAAAGAAAACATCACCGATCCAGGGGAGCACCAACTCGTCCTTGCAGTGGCTGGGGGATCCCGGGGAACAGCCTCAGAGTCCTGGCCGGGAAAGTCCCAGGCAGAGCGTCCTCTCCATGGGTGAGATCACAATGAGAGGGAGAGATTTGGGAGTTTTTATGCAGGGAGAACAAAGAAGTTAAAACTTTCATAAGTTGTTTCACACGGTTTGGCTTCCTTGGGTGAATTCCAGGTGAGGCTGAAAAAATACAGTTATCAATCAGTAATGCTGGGAGAATAGCCACTTCCCATCAGCACTGTTTATTTTTCCAGGAATGGCTAGTTCCGGGAACTGAAATGTAGCCATAACACAGTTGCTCACGCAAGAGGGTCAATTCCGGGGTCAATAATCAGTTATTTTAGTTCATGTACCTTAAGGGTCCAGTGAACTTACAAAAAAAGGAAAGAATATTCATTCTTCAGTGTGCTTAAGCCTAGGGGCAGGGAAGATCTTAAAAATTTACATTTCCATTACTCCTCCCTAAGCCAAATTTAAGGAGAATAAAGTTGATCAATTCCCTTTTGCCCTCCTTTTCTTCCCCTCCATTGTAACAGTTTTCCCTTGGCTCATCTATATGAAAGAATTTACCCCATTCTTTCTCTCCACAACTCCTTTCATTACATTCCTCTCTCACCTCTTAATTTGACCTTTTAAGTATCATAGGTTCCTATTAAAATGGTCGTGTGCCCTCAATGTATACCTGTGCACATATATGCACATACTCACATATGTATTCTTGTGCCCCTATACCCTCTTATATAGATATATATATATATATATATATATATATATATGTATAAACACACACACACACACAAACACACACACAGACACAGACATATATAATCCTATTGCCTTCAACTATTCTCATATGGATAAAAGTTTCATAAGTTACAATTATCATTTTTACATGCAGAAATGTAAATAGTTCAACTTTTATAAGTTCCTTTGATTATCGTGTGTCCAGCTTGCCAGAGCATGTGGGGGCTTCAGAGAGGACACCCAATTAATACCTCCATCAGCTAAGAAAACCCAGTGTTTGGGAAGGAAGCTCCCCTGGCTGGTGGCAGAGTCCTACTGTGACAACAAGCCCCAAAGTAAAGTAATTAAGTGGCAACATGCCTAGGCAAAGGAAACAAAATAAACAGAAAAATTCAACATTTTAGACTCCAATTTTTGGGGAAAAGAAGATGTAAGCATGGAACAGGAGGGGGACTGGGAGGTCAGAACTACTGCACCAAAAAGCCCCACATGAAAATATGAGCTGGTTACAGGCCATAGAGGACCATAAGAAGCAGATAAGAGAAATGGAGGAAAACTTGGGAAGAGAAATGAGAAAGATGCAAGAAAGGTATGAAATGAGAGTCAACATCCTGACTGAGGAAAATAACACCTTAAAGATAGACTAACTCGAGTGGCAAAAGAGGCTCAGAAAGGCAATGAGGAGAAGAATGCCTTAAAAAGCCAGATGGAAAAAGAATCTTAAAAGCTCACTAAGGATAATCATTCTTTCAGAATTAGACTGGAGCAAATGGAAGTTATTGACTTTATGAGAAATCAAGATGCTGTTAAACAGATCCAAACAAATGAAAGAATACAAGGCAATGTGAAGTATTTCATGGGAAAAACCACTGACCTAGAAAATAGATCCAGGAGAGATAATTTAAAAATTATTGGACTACCTGAAAACCACGTTCAAAGAAAGGCCCTAGAAAACATCCTTTAAGAAATTCTCAAGGAAAATTGCCCTGATGTTTTAGAAGGAGAGGGGGAAATCGAGGTTGCACAAATCCAGAGATCACCTCCTGAAAAAGATCCCAAAAAGAAAACTCCTAGGAATATTATACCCAGGTTCCAGAATTCCCTGATCAAGGAGAAAATATTACAAGCAGCAAGGAAGAAACAATTTGAATACTCTGGAAACTCAATCAGGATAGCTCATGATCTGGCAGCTTCTACACAGAGGGATCAAAGGGCATGGAAAATGATATTCCAGAGGGCAAAGGAGCTGGGATTAAAACCAAGAATCACCTACCCAGCAAAACTGAGTACTATGTTTCAGGGGAAAATATGGTCATTCAGTGGAATAGAGGACT
>WOXC01002606.1:0-100000 GCA_011680675.1 Gymnobelideus leadbeateri
AATCACCTCCTGAAAAAAGATCCCAAAAAGACAACTCCTAGGAATATTATAGCCAGGCTCCAGAACTCCCAGATCAAGGAGAAAATACTACAAGCAGCAAGGAAGATACAATTTCAATATTGTGGAAACACAATCAGAATAGCCCAGGACCTGGCAGCTTCTACACTGAGGGATCGAAGAGCATGGAATATGATATTACAGAGGGCAAAGGAGCTGGGATTGAAGCCAAGGGTCCCCTACCCAGCAAAACTGAGTATCTTGTTTCAGGGGAAAATATGGTCATTCAGTGGAATAGAGGACTTTCAAGCATTTTTGAGGAAAAAACCAGAGTTGAATAGAAAATTTGACATTCAGACACAAGAAGCAAGAGATGCTTGAGAAGGTTATCAAGGAAAAGAAATTAAAAGGAACTTATCAAAGTTGGACTATTTACATTCCTACATGGAAAAACAATAACTGTGTTTGATGAAACATTTCTCATTATGAAAATAATTAAAGAAGGGTACATGTAATATGTTCACAGGTATAGATGGATAGAGGGCACAGGTTGAATTTGATGGGAAGGGATGATTCTTTTTTTTTTTTTTTTGGAGGGCAATTGGAGTTGGTTGACTTGCCTGGGGTCACTCGGCTGGTTTTTGTTTGTGTGTTGGGTGTCTGGGGCCAGATCTGGGCTTGGGTCCTTCTGGCTCCGGGGTGGGCACTCTGCTCACTGCGCCACCTAGCCGCCCCAAGGAAGGGATGAAGTCAAGATGTGAGAGAGGAAAGTGGCAAGAGGAGATGGAGAGAGACAGGGTAGGGTAAACTATCTCATGTAGAAGAGGCAAGGGGAAGTAGTTTCAGGGGAGGGGAAGAACAGGAAGACAAAAAGGCAAAAGCATATTCTCATTGAAGTTGGCTCAAGGAGAGAATCACATATATACTAAATGGAATATCTTACCCTCACTCTCCTGAGTATGGGAAAGGGGGATGAGAGGGGGCATGATGGAGGGGAGGGCATTCTGGGGGGAGGGGAGGTTGGAAGTACCCACTATCAAAGAGGGACCGCATCAAAGTACGGAATGGACCAGGTGGGAGGTGAGACAGGTGGGAGGGAAATATAAGCAGTCTTTTACAATATATCTACTATGGTAATGTTTTGCATAGCTATACATGTACAACACATACTGAATTGCTTATCTTCTCAGAGGGAGTAGGTGACAAGGGAGGAAGGGAATGGTTCTGAAAATCGAAGTTTTAAAATTAAATGTTTCCTAAGATGTCCAGGCATTGGGGCTCTGAGATTCACCTTGGCCTAATGGCAAAGCCGAAGGGGATATGGGAGAAGATATGGGAGAGAGCAGATTAGATGAGGGGATATCTAGTGGGACTGCTATTCTGGGGTAGTGGGTAGGGAAAAAATGGGGGAAAAATGTAACTCATAATCTGGTGGAAATGAATGATGTAAACCAGAAGTTAATAAAGCATTTGTTTAATTCAAAAAATGTTTTGCTTTTATTTATAATGTTTTATTTAAGTTTCATCATGGTTATGATACAGCTGTGGGTATTATTTACTGCTTGCTCTTTAAAATTTTAAGGTTAACTTTAGAACTAGAGATAACATTTTAAATTATCCTTTTTTTCTAATCATTTTATAAAAATGCATTTTATTTTTCAGTTAACAAAAACCTATTTTATTGTCGTGCTCCACCCTGCCTTCCATGGTAAAATGAAAAAAAAATAATAAAAGAAATAAAAACCAAATACAGAAGTATGCATTATTATATAGTCAAAAGCAATTATTGCATTGACCAACACTCTCTCTCTCTCTCTCTCTCTCTCTCTCTCTCTCTCTCTCTCTCTCTCACACACACACACACACACACACACACACACAAGTAATGGAAATGCAAATTTAAAGATGTTCCCTGCCCCTAGGCCCTTTTATAGGCTTAAGAGACTCTGAGGATGTTCCTTGATTTGAAAATATACTCTGTGCTCCCTAATAGGCTGAATGTGGTCACATGGATGCTGTTTCAGGAGGCTTGCTTTTCAGGAGTGCCCACACCTTGACGCTGTGTGGTTGGGCAGTGCTTCAAGAGGGTTCTGACGTTCTCTGAGCCAGGAGAAGGCTATATAATCCCTGATGTGAGGCTTTGCTTTGGGGCTCACTTTGAGTAGTGTTGTGTGATTTGACCAGATGAGACTCTGGACAGCCGTTGAGAGCCCCCCTGGCTTTGAAAACCCAGATGTTGATGCTTCCCTCTCTGGTAACTCTGATTTGGTATTGATGTAATGGTTATACAGTTTGGAAGCCTGTCTGCTCAATCTGTTTGTTTCTCTTTCTTGTAAGTTCTGTCTATACTCTGAAGTTTGGGGTGCTGACCTTTTTATCCCCTGACTATATATACATATATATTTGATTGATTAAGGTAAGCTTGTTAACCCACTTTGAGTTGCATTCCTTTAGAAAAGCAGATCTAAGAACCTGTGTTGGCAGCCACCCTGGGGATGTTGCAGTGCTTGCTACGACAACACTATAGAAGATCTTTTATTGCTGTTCTTTTTTTTTTTTTTAAAGCAATTGGGGTTAAGTAACTTGCCCAAGGTTACATGGCTAGGTTTTTTTTTTTTTTTTGTTCGTATGGATTAAGTGTCAGAGGTATTGCTGTTCTTTTAAAATTAAATTATCTCATTTCTTGTCATGATAATCTGAATATTCTATATTTTTATACAAATTCATCATTTCCTTTAGATGACCAGCTTTACAACACAATAGTTTATAACAGTTTTCCTTATTTATTGTAAATTTCTGTTTTTCAATTTTGTCACTTATAATTTGGGTTTCTTCTTCCTTTTGAAAATCAAATTAGTCAATTATTTATCTATTTTATTAGTTTTGGGCATTCTTCCTGATGCATCTTTTAATTAAATTTGTTCATCTTTGTCTTGCAAATTTGTTAGTCTCTATTTTTTTCAGTATTTATACTTCAGTTATTAACAGAGGTTTAAAAATATATTGGTATTCTAAGGTTTATTTTTAAAGTTGACTGCCCAGATACTTAATTTGTTGTATCTTTTCTTACTTCCATATTAATATGCACACATACATATATATGTATATATGTATATATATGTATACATACATATACCCTATTTTGCCTACATCCTAAAAATCTTGTTAGGTTATATCATCGCTTTTATCATATCTAATATAATTATGTTTAATGATTTATTCCTTGAAATACAAATTATTTAGAATAGCTAATTAGTTTCCAAATAATTATCATCATTTCTTTAATGATGCTTAATTGAACATAACTTTTATTTTTGGGGTCTATTAGTAATTGGAATTTCGAATTTTCTGGATATGTTTGTGAAACCTTTATGATCAATTTTTGTAAATGTGAATACAAAGTTTTAAAATGTGTGCATCCCTTTCTCTTACCATTCAAAAATCTTAGAAGTATATGATATCTATTTATTCCTGAAATTATGCTTAGGTTCTCATATTCTTTCCTATTTATTTTTATTTAACTCTGTCCAAATATAAAAGATTTACAATGTGTTCCCCTTTATATAGTAGTACTCTTTCTTTGCCCTTGAAATTTATTAACATTTCAATTAGGGCGGAGCCAAGATGGCAGAGTAGAAACAGCTCTTTCAAGACACTCTGCCCCCAGATTCCCCCCAAACTATGTAAAAAGGGACTCTGAACAACTTCTGGAGCCCCAGCACCCACAGAACAACACAGAGAAGCTAACTTCCTGCTGATGACAGCCCAGCAGCCCTGCAGGAAGGACCAGGGCACCGGTCTGGGACCTGACAGCGAGCAGCACGCAGAGCGCAGGAGCCGAGCCAAGCCCAGGTCCGCTTGAGCTGAAGTTTTAGCCCCAGGGCGGCAGGGCCAGCAGCCGGCTGGAGGAACCCCAGAACACCAGGAGCTGTGGCAACTCCAGAATTATCAACATCGACATGCCTAGGACAAAGTAAGAGGTTAGTGTCCTATGGACTTTGGGACTGGTATTTAGGGAATGCGTCGGCTCCCTCCCCTGGGGGTAGAAGCCACTGAGGAGACACTCTATTTTGCAGTTTTCAGAGGTGGCTCCAGCTCCCGGCCTCCAAATTGTGGGAGATCCAGCAATCAGTCTTGGGGGGTAATCGCTCTTGCTTTAACCTCCCTGGATCTGGATTGTGATCTAGGGAGGAAGTCGTGGGTGGGTTTACAGCTTGCCAGAAACGGAAGTTGCCCCCCACATGTTCGGGATGAAAATTCCTCTATCTGGCCTTAAAGCCATAGTGTGGCAACAAGCCCAAAAGTCAGTTAATCAAGTGGCAACATGCCAAGGCAAAGGAAACAGAAAAATGCAACCCTAGGCTCCTATTTGGGGGGCATAGAGCAGGAAAAGGACTGTGAGGTCAGAAGTCCTGCTCCAAAAGCCCCAGGGGAAATCATGAGTGGGTTGCAGGCCATAAAGGACCTTAAGAAGGACTTTAAAAATCAAATAAGAGAAGTGGAGGAAAAATTGGAAAGAGAAATGAGAAGGATGCAGGAAAAGTATGAAATGAGGGTCAACAGCCTGACTGAGGAAAACAACACCTTAAAAAATAGACTAACTCAAATGGCAAAGGAGGCCCAAAAGGGCAATGAGGAGAAGAATGCCTTAAAAAGTCACATTTGTCAGATGGAAAAAGAATCTCAAAAGTTCACTGAGGAGATTCATTCCTTCAGAGTTAGAATGGAGCAAATGGAAGCTAGTGACTTTATGAGAAATCAAGATGATGTTAAGTTGATTTAATAAATGAAAGAATAGAAGGCAATGTGAAATATCTCATGAAAAAAAACCACTGACCAGGAAAATAGATCCAGGAGAGACGACCTAAAAATTATTGGAGTACCTAAAAACCATGATCAAAGAAAGAACCTAAAAATCATCCTTCAAGAAATTCTCAAGGAAAATTGCCCTGATGTTTTAGAACCAGAGGGCAAAACAGAGATTGAAAGAATCCACCAATCACCTCCTGAAAAAGATCCCAGCAGGAAAACTCGTAGGAATATTATAGCCAGGTTCCAGAATTCCCAGATCAAGGAGAGAATATTATAAGCAACCAGGAAGAACCAATTTGAATACTGTGCAGACGCAATCAGGATAGCATAGGATCTGGAAGCTTCTACACTGAGGGATCAAATGGCATGGAATATGATATTCCAGAGAGCAAAGGCACTGGGATTAAAACCAAAAATCACCTACCCAGCAAAACAGAGTATCATGTTTCAGGGGAAAATATGGTCATTCAGTGGAATAGAGGACTTTCAAGCATTTTTGATGAAAATAACAGAGTTCAATAGAAAATTTGACATTCAGATACAAGAAGCAAAAGATGCTTGAGAAGTTAAATGGAAAAAAATCATTGTGAACTTAGCAAAGTTGAGCTATTCACATTTCTACATGGAAAACTGATAATTGTAACTTGTGAAACTTTCTCAGTATGAAAATAGTTGAAGAAGAGTATATGGGCATATGAATACATATGTGAATGTGTGTGTGTGTGTGTGTGTGTGTGTATATATATATATATATATATATATATATATATATATATATATATGCCCATATATATATGCCCATATATATATATATATGTGTGTGTGTGTGTGTGTGTGTGTGTGTGTGTGTTTGTGTGTGTTTACAGGTATACATAGGTAGAGGGCACATGTCAAATTTAATAGGAAGGGATGATACTTAAAAGGTGAAATTAAGAGTTGAGAGAGGAATATAACTAAAGGATATGGGGAGAGACAGAATGGGGTACACTATCTCATATAGAAGAGGCAAGGGAAAATGGTTACAAGGGAGGGGAAGAACAGGAAGACAAAAAGGCAAAACCTTATTCTCATTGAATTTGTCTCAGGGAGAGAATGACATACATACTAAATAAGATGTCTCACCCTACAAGAGAGTAGGGGGGAAAGGGATGACAGTAGGGAAGATGGAAGGGAGGGTGAGAGGGAAGGGGGGGATGGAAGTTGGAAGAACCCACTTTCGAAAAGGGACAGAATTAAAGTAGGGAATAGACCAAGTGGGAGGTTGTATAGGAGGGAGGGAAATATAGCCAGTCTTTTACAATTTATATACTATAGTAATATTCGGCATAGCTACACATGTACAACATATACTGAATTGCTTATCTTCCCAGTAAGGGAGGGTGACAAAGGAGGAAGGGAATGAATGTGGAATTGAAAGTTTTGAAATCAAAGTTTTAAGAATGTATAAATACTATTATTAATACTATTTTACATATGTTTGGAAAATAAGATATACAGGCATTCAGGTACAGAGATTCACGTTGTCCTACTGAAAAAGTTGAAAGGGATATGGGAGAAGATATGGGAGAGAGCAGATGGGGTGAGGGTATATCCTGTGGGACTTCTATTCTGGGATGTGGGTAGGGAAAAATGGGGAAAAATTGTAACTCAAAATCTGATGGAAATGAATGATGTAAACAAGAAGTTAATAAAGCATTTTGGAAAAAAAAAACTATGTGTCTGATATCTTCCTTGTAAACAACATATTTTTGGATTCTTCTTTCTAACTCATTCTTTTATCCTCTTCCATTTTGTAGGTCATTTCAACCCTTTTGCATTTAAAACTTTGGCATTTTATTATATATTTCCCCATTCAAATCTCACATATTTTTCTTATCTCTTCTGCTCTTTTTATTGGAAGAAAAAAAAAGATGGATTAGAGGTGTGCTCTGGAACAGTGCTCCAGTTTGATGCACTATTATTTTAATCAATCTCCCTTTCTGTATTTCTCATACCCAACTTAATTACATGCTCCTCCCTTTCCTTTCTTTCCTTTTAAAACCCTCTTCCTGATATATACTCTAAGATTATTTTATTTTGCTTATGACAAATACCTCTCAGAATCTCACCTCCAGCTTAGTCCTCCTTCTCTCTGTTTTTTCATTGAGTGAAATGCATTTTTGTAATTTAACCAACTCATTCCTCCTTTCTTTGACCAGTGCAGATAAAAATGTGTTTCAAGTATCACCTGTTCTGATTTACCTTCTTCCCACAGTCTTTTAAATGGATATCCAGATTATGTGATATAACGTATTTCTTCTTTCTTTTCTCTTTTCCCCATCATATATTCCTTCCCCTTCCCCTTTCTAGCCTTCTTTCAGCATTATAAAAACATAAAAAAGCATAATGAAAACACTCTCAAATTTTCTGTCTTATTTTATTCATTCTCTGACTCCTGATGTTATTAGGGTTTTGAAGGTAATTGTCTCATTTTCTGCTTATACATCTTTTGGCCGAGCAATAACACTTTTAATTCTGTATCCCAAAAAGATAAAATAAAAGGGAAAATGACATATTTGCATAAAAATATTTAAGCAGCATTTTGTGGTAGTAAAGAATTGGAAATCAAGGGTGTGGCCATCAGTTTGGGTAGGTCTGAACAAGTTGCAGTATATGATTCTAGTGGAGTACACTTTGTGCTATAAGAACTGGTGGGAGCAAGATGGTTTCAGAACAGGACCTAGAATATATTGTCCCAGTAAAAGCAATGTTGTACAAATGATCAACTGTGAAATACTTATCTCCTCTGATCAAGACAATGGTCCAAGAAGATTCCTGAAGGGCTTATGAAAAAATTCCATCCACCTCCAGAGAAAGAACTGATGAACTCTGAATACAAATTAAAGTTTACTTTTATGTTTTTATTGTTTCGTTTTATTTGTATTTTCTTGTGTAATATGGTTAATATGGACATGCTTTGCATAACATTACATATAAAATCAAAATCAAATTGCTTGACTTCTCAATAAGGATGGCCAGGGAGGGAAGGATAGAGATAATTTGGAAGAAAAAAAAAACATTTTAAAAATGATTGGTAAATACATTTTTATTTAATTGGGAAATCATATACACACATATAATAAACCTAATATGTGTGTGACTGGTGTTTTCATTCTATTTTTACTATGCATTTCAATTTTAAGATCTAAGAAATTTTCTTATATGATTTTTGATATATGGTACCTTGGCTCTTTATCCTTGATCTGGATTTTTCTTTTTTTTTGAGTTCCTTTATATTTTCTCCTATATTGAATAGTCTTTTGAATTTATATTAACATACTTTTTTCTCATCAAAATGTAAACATATATGTGGCCTGTTCTAATTTTCATGAATTTTGTAGGTCCTTTAGGTTTTCTACCTCTAGTGCTAACCTATTTTTTTTGGGGGGGGGGGGGCAATTGACTTGCCCAAAGTCACATGGGTATTTTTTGTGTTAAGTATCTGAGGCTGAATCTGAACCCAGGTAATCCTGACTCCAGGGCCCATGCTCTATTCACTGCTCCACCTAGCCACCCCTAACCTATTAATTCTTGCTCAATATCCTTGCTGCATAATTATCTTTCTCCCAAATTATTTCATTATTTCCTTTAGCACTCTTGTTTCATTTCTCTCTCTCTCTCTCTCTCTCTCTCTCTCTCTCTCTCTCTCTCTCTCTCTCTCTCTCTTCCTCCCTCCCTCCCTCCTCCTCTCTGTCTCTTTCTTGTCACTTCTTCCAATAGTCCTAGTTGAATTTGTGTGCAAGGCAGGTTTTTCTTTAATATTTTACAGTAAGTCTTCTTTGGGATTTTTGTTTTGTGTGTCCCTGTCAATAATGGTGATTTGTGGTGGTAGGATTCATGGTTGTTGTTGATTCCTTCAACCTTACTTCCTGTCCTCAGGCTTTGCATTAATGGTAGTTTATGGGTACTTCTCAAGGAAATGGCCAAGCCATGTTTATTGTTGTTTTATATTATCTTGGACTTGACACTGCTTTTTTTAGGTGTTTAATGCTGTGTGTTCTTCAGTGAACTCAGTGACTGCTCAGGCTCAGGTTTTTACAAGTTTTCCAGGTATTCATAGCAACCTGATAGAGTGTGAAATATCACTGCTCACTTCCTAGTCTGAGCTTTACAAGACTCTGAACTAGGTTTGGTTTTGAGTAACACAACAACGGGCTTGTTTTTGATTGAATCCTCAGTAGATTGCTGCTGGTCTTGACCATTAGCTGAGTGAAGTGTTATGTCACTCAGAGTGCCAAACTCTAGGCTTCCATTTTGATCTGACCTCTCCATTTTGTTTATTCTTACATAGGATTCAGACTGGGATGAGGTCTGAATTTGAATTTGCTCCACTCCCAGGATGAACTTCTACTTGCTCTGATCTACCACTATTGGACTCAGATCCCCTTCTTTGTCTCCAATGTATCTGAAAGAGGCTCTGGCATGAATAACAACCACCATTTGGCATGTATTCCTCATTCTTGCATAATGTCAGAACCTTTGTTGCTGGATCTGGGTCCTATGATTCAGACCCTACACTGAAAGACTCTCTAAGGTTCCCTCCTGGTTAGACTTTGTCCCCAGTGGCAAATAGAATTATATATATATATGTCAATCTGGGTTATAAATGTCTCACTGTTACTTTCCCTTAGATTTCTAGATCAGGACACAGTAAGTAGTCTTTAAGTATTTGTGTACAAGTCATGGGGAGAGCTAGGCTACACTGCTTCATCCTATTCTACCACTTTTGAGTCTCCAAGACTTTTGCCCAAATATGTCTAAACTCAACCAGTTCTAATTCCTGCTTGAAACTTTGCATTTTTTCTCCAAAAAGGAAGAGTGATCAATGAAGACAGAAGCAAGAGGTCATTACTTGACATTTTAATTTATAGAAAAAAGACCTGAGACACCTAGGGGAATGAACTTATGGACAAGGAAAACAGAAAAAAAGAACATTCACGCTACATATCTTAGAGATAAAAGAACATAATCTTATTTCAATATGGGAAAGCATAATATCTCTGAGTTAATCTGTACTCAGAAACCTAAGTTTTAGGTGAAATTATCCTTAGGACATGGCAGTGGATGGAAAGGAAGTAATGACCTTGAGAGAAGCAGGACTCCTAACCTGTTACACAGATTCTGACAACCTTCCCTTGCTCCTCTGAGTTTACTGCAAGGATACCAAAGATGGTACATTTAAGAGAGATGGTTAATGATGCAGAGGAGGACTAGAGGCTTATAGGTACAAAAGATGGATTAATTAGGCACATCTGATTTAGTTTTCAACCTTTGATGTAACAGGAAGGGTTATGATAATTAATGAGGATGTATGGGATTTGTACATGTCTACTTTGGAAAGTTGTAGGCATAGAAATTTACAGAAAGGGGGCGGCTAGGTGGCGCAGTGAGTAGAGTGTCAGCCCTGGAGTCAGAAGGACCTGAGTTCGGATCCGGCCTCAGACACTTAACACACACAAACAAAAACCTTGCCATGTGACCTCGGGCAAGTTACTTAACCCCAATTGCCCGACAGAAAAAAAAAAGAAATTTACAGAAAAAGTAAAAAAGAATGGATAGCACTGGAGGAATGTCTAGAACACAGACAATATGACTCAAGAAATATAAGACCAAAAAAATAGAACTTTCATGATTTGCACAAGTAAGCCAGTAATTGTTACATAATTTGTGCTTTGTCACCATACAAATTGTAGGAAGTGAAAAGGCTTCCTGTATTCTTTTCAACATGCCTTTGCCTTCAGAGCATCTCCAACCCACTAGAATTTAGGACTCTAACCCTGGATGATGAGTGAGCCTTTGGTCTTTTCTTTAGGTATGCAAGTCTCCACACTAGTTTCTTTTTCTCTCTCTTTTTTAATTTTTATTTTACATCATTAATTTTAACAAGATTTTGAGTTACAAATTTTCCCCCAATTTTCACTACCCACCACCCCAAATCAGCATTCCTACTGAATATGCCCTCCCCTAATCTGCTCTCTCCCATATCTTCCCCCATTCCCCCTTCTACTTTCCAGTAGGGCATGGTGAATCTCTATGCCCCAGTGCCTGTATATCTTATTTCCCAGTTACATGTAAAATATTAATAATAATATGTTATATTATTATTAAACATATTGCTTTTAAAACTTTGGATTCTAGATTCTTTCTCTTCCTCCCTTGTCACCCACCTTCACAGGGAAGATAAGCAATGAAATATAGGCTGTACATGAGTAGCTATGCAAAATATTTCCATGGTGGATATATTGTAGAAGACTGACAATATTTCCCTCTATCCTATCCCACCCCACACTTCTTCTATTTTCTACTTTTATCCTTTCCTTTTTCAAAAGTGGGTGCTTCCAACTACCAGCCTGCCCTCCCTTACATTATCCCCCCTCTCTTCTCCTTCCTCTCTACTCTCCTGTAGGGTGAGATGTCCTATTTAGTGTGTATGTCATTTCCTCCCTAAGCCAAATTCAATGAGAATAATGTTGACTCATTCTTTTTTACCTTCCTGTTCTTCCCCTCCATTGTAATAATTTTCCCTTGCCTCTTCTATATGAGATAATTTACCCCATTCTGTCTCTCCCCATCTCCTATCATTATATTCCTCTCTCACCTCTTAATTTCACCTTTTTAGTATCATCCCTTCCTATTAAACTTGACCTGTGTCTTCTATCTATGTATACTTGAAAACATATATACACACATTCACATACATATATTCATATGCCAATATACCCTCATATATAGACATATACATGTATGCATACATCTATATCTACATATATACGCACACACATATACATTTCTATTCCCTTCAACTATTTTCATATTGAGAAAAGTTTCATAAATTACAATTATCATTTTTCCGCATAGGAATATAAATACTTCAACTTTGATAAGCTCCTTATAATTTCTTTTCCCTGTTTAGCTTCTCTTGCTTCTTGTATATGAATGTCAAATTTTCTATTCAGCTCTGGTGTTTTCATCAAGAATGCTTGAAAGTCCTCTATTCCACTGAATGACCATATTTTACCCTGCAACATGAAACTTAGCTTTGCTTGGTAGGTGATTCTTGGTATTAATCAAAGCTCCTTTGACCTCCAGAATATCATATTCCAAGCCCGTCAATCCCTCAATGTAGAAGCTGCCAGGTCCTGAATTATCCTGATTTTGTTACCATAAAATTCAAATTGTGTCTTTGTGGCTGCTTGTAATATTTTCTACTTGGTGATAGGTGGACTCTTTCAATCTCTATTTTGCCATCTTGTTCTAAAACATTAGGGCAATTTTCCTTTTTTTTTCTCTTTTTGGAGGGCAATTGGGGTTAAGTAACATGCCCAAGGTCACATGGCTAGGTTTTTTTTGTTGTTGTTGTTTTTGTTGTTGTTTCTTTGTTTGTGTGTGCATTAAGTGTCTGAGGCCAGATCCGAACTCAGGTCCTTCTGACTCCAGAGCCAGCGCTCTACTCATTGTGCCACCTAGCCGCCCCTCCTTCAGAATTTCTTGAAGGATGATTTCTAGGTTCATTTTTTTGATCATGGCTTTCAGGTAGTCCAATAATTTTAATTTATCTCTCCTGGATCTATTTTTCAGGTCAGTGGTTTTTCCAATGAGATATTTCACATGGCCTACTCTTTTTTCATTTGTTTGTATCTGTTTAATAGTATGTTGATTTCTCATAAAATCACTATCTTCCATTTGCTCCAATCTAATTCTGAAGGAATGATTCTTTTCAGTGAGCTTTGGAGATTCTTTTCTCATCTGGCAAATTCAGCTTCTTAAAGCATTCTTCTCCTCATTGCCTTTTTGATCCTCTTTTGCCATCTGAGTTAGTCTGTTTTTGAGGTGTTATTTCTTCAGTTAGGCTGTTGACTCTCATTTCATAATTTTCTTACATTGTTCTGGCTTCTCTTAACAATTTTTCCTCCATTTCTCTTATTTGATTTTCAAAAACGTTCTTAAGGTCCTCTATGGCCTGTAACCAGCTCATATTTTTCTGGGAAGGTTTTGGTGCAGGAGTTCTGACTTCACTGTCTTTCTCTTGTTCCATACTTTGATCCTTTTTGTTGCCAAAATAGGATTGTAAAGTTGGGTTTCTCTGTTTGCTTTGCTTCCTTTGCCTGCTCATGTTGCCACTCAAGTACTTGACTTTTGGGCTTTCTGCCAGAGTAAAACTCTGCTACCAGAAATGGGAGCATTATCCCAAGTGCTGGAGTTTTCACAACTACCAAAGGTATTAGTTGGGTGCCCTCTCTGAAGCTTCCACACACTCTGGCAAGCTTGTCACACACGCCAGGACCTCCACCCTAGACAGCAATTCAGATCCAAGCAGGTTAAAGCAACAGCAATTATCCCTCAGACTGGCCTCTTTGTCCCCCTATAATCTGCAGACCAGGAGCTAAAGCTGCCATGTGGCCTCACCTCAGCCACTTCTTGCCCCCAGGGGCAAAGGCCAACAACTCTCCCAAATTCCCAGCTTCCAAAGTCTACACTGCACTGACCTCTCACTTTGTCCTTGGCATCTATGGTTTGATAATTCTGGAAACCACCACAGCTGTTGGTGATCTGAAGTCTCTCCAGCCAGTGGCTGGTCAGGCTGTCCTAGGACTGAGAACAGAGGTGGGGTCAGCTAGAGCAGGGCTGGGGCCGGCTCCCAAAGCACTCCACTGGATCCTGCTGGGCTGTCCTCAGCAGGTAGTTGGCTTCTCTGTGTCATTTTGTGGGTTCTGTAGTTCCAAAGTTTGTCTAGAGTAATTTTTACACGAATGGGGGGAGGTGGGAGCCAGAGCTGTGTGGAAGTACTGTTTCTATTCTGCCATCTTGACTCCACCCCCACAGACATTAGTTTCAATGGTTTCTTTGCTATATCCACATCTGAGTATTCTCACTGCTTTTACCAATACTTTTTTATGATTTTCTTGAAGTGGAATACATTCTTTGAGGACAGGGGCTATATAATTTTCTTGCATTTGCATTCCTAGTATATAGCCTATACACTTGTACATAGAAAATGCATTAAGATTTGTTCTATATCTCTCTGTCCATTTATCATCTATCTATCTATCTATCTATCTATCTATCTATCTATCAATCAATCAATCTATCTATCTATCTATCTATGCACATACCTACCTACCAACCTCTGTTGATCTAGTAATATATTTGCCCCTTCTGTTGCTATTTCTCTGGATCCCTCTACCCCTGATTTTCTTTCTATTTATGCCTCTTCCCCCCCCCCCCAGACAGAGCTTGATTAGCACAGTTCCTTGCACATAGTAGGTACTTAATATTTTTTAATTAAACTGTATTGAATTAGTCAAATACTTGTATTGTATGATTTCAGTGGTACTTAATATATATGTCTCCTTACCCAAAATTATTTTCCTGGCATTATAAACACCATGATCAAATTACACAGTGTTTGCTGAATGAATGGATAGTGCTGAATGAAGTTGGCTGCAGCATATGATTAATGATGTCTTATAGAAGCAGAAAAAAATAATTTAAAAAGGGTATGTATTATTGGAAAAAGAAGTAGAGCAATCATGAGATCAGAGTGAGAGATGATAGACAGAAACTGCTATACTCATACCCAGAAACTAGTAAAGGGTCTAGAGGATGCCATCAATATTTTCTCTAAATCTTACATGGAAGATCTGTAGAAGGACATGGGTAAGGAACAGTTGTTTGACTCTTTTAATCATGTCCAACTCTTTGTGACCCAATTTTTAAAAAATATCCTGGACTGATTTGCCATTTCCTTCTGCAGTTCATTTTTACAGATGAGATATTGAGGCAAACAGGATTAAGTGATATAGCCAGGGTTACATAGGTAGTCATTGTCAGAGACCAGATTTGAACTCATAAAGATGAGTCTTCCTGTTTCTAAGTCCAGTGATCTATCTATTGTACCACCTAGCTGCCCTGTAAGTATGCAATGACTTGAATAAGAAGGTAAGAATGGATTGTAATTGGTACTCTTGCAGGTAGTGCCCACATCAGTGATGTTATAGATGAGTCAAGCTATTTAAATATCAAATGGATTTCACCTAGATTCCCCCAATGATGTCATTTGGCTATGAAATATAAAATCCCACCATCTTAGAATAAATAAAAGTTTAGTTCACCCAAAGACAATGAATGGAATGAATCATAGAAAACATAGATGGATAGTATAATATTAACCTTGATGACTTGTGGCAAGTCATATGAGATAGACAACCTAAATGAAGCATTAATATTCATGACATATTAAAAGAATGAGAAAAAAGCCCATGTATTGCATATTGGGAAATTTTCTCTGGAGAAGTGATAGAAAGCTATATACAAAAATTTCACACCTTGAGAAGGTATGGATAAATTGCTCAAGTACCAGTGGAGGGGGTATCTATATCAATGACATCTATCAAAGAATTCCTTGAATGTCTGGCAAGTTGAATAAACAAGAACTGATTGTGATTAAATTAAATCACATGGAGGAATCCACAGACTTTACATTAACAATAACAGATTATCCCTGGGGCAGCTAGGTGGTGCAGTGAATAGAGCTCTGGCCCTGGAGTCAGGATGATCTGAGTTCAAATGTGGCCTTAGATACTTGACACACTTACTAGCTGTGTAACCTTGGGCAAGTTACTTAATACCAATTGCCTTGCCTTCTCCCCTCCAAAAATAATAATAGATTTTCCCTTTATTCTTCATTCCAGTTACTAAGAGCAAAGATTATGTCATTAAGCCAATAAATATTTATTAAGAGCCTACAATGTATCAGGCTCTGTGGAAAATGCTATGTGACTTGATCTTCCTTACTTCATTAAATAAATGGATAAATTATTATTATCTGTGTTTTAATGGTGAGGAAACAGAATCAGAGACTTGCAGAAGATTGAACAGTTAGTAAACTAACTCTTAGTAAACTAGGAGTTGAACTCAGGCCTTCAGGCAATATATTTAATAGGTCATCTGGTTAGTATATTGGAATGTTCACTGTCCAGGGTGTCACTCGGTTTATTTCCCCTCCCACCTAATTCTGTGGAAAAAAGTAGTTCCTTTTTATCTGGGGAAATGATATTTTCCCCACTTAGGAAAAAAGCCATTCATGGGCTGTGTTTTCATGGAAGGGGAATAAATAGTTCCCAGTCATAAACTTGCTTTCTCTTTCCCTAGTGTCTTCCTCCTGTTATCATTGCTGACACTCTTACCTACTGGTCCGGTAGAAAGGTCTATTTCCCCCATTTTTTCCTGTAGACAAGCCCATTTTGGGGGTGGCTAGGCGGCACAGTGAGTAGAGCACTGGCCCTGGAGTCAGAAGGACCTGAGTTTGGTTGGGGCCTCAGACACTTAACACACACAAATAAAAAAAAAAAAAACCTAGCTGTGTAACCTTGGGCAAGTTACTTAACTCCAATTGCCCTCCAAAAAGCAAAAAAAATAAAATAAAATAAAAAAATAAAGAAAAGCCCATTTTCCCCATTTTCCATGTCCTCATTCCTATTTTCCCATTCCGCCTCCCTCAATTTTTGAGTCATAGAACAGACTAGCAATCTTGGAGTATTACATTGCCTTGGTAATAGAGAAATATGACACTCTCCTTGATAGAAATAAGTGCAGGGTATTCCAGTTACACTTCTAAAAACCTGTTTTTCCCTTGGGAGGGGGATGAGTTTAAGCTCGTTATTTCTAAAAGTTATCTCTTTTTAATCTACAAATGTTTTAAATAGACAAGCTTCTGCTTTGGGAATTTGGTGATGGGCCCTGCTTGCTGAAGAGTCAGGTCCCTTCCCTTTGATGCTTTATCTAATTTCCCATCAATGGGATGTTGTGCTTTCACTACAGCAAATTGAAGAATCATAATAAAATAGATAGGCTTCCTTTAACTATTACTAATATTTGATTCTTCTAACATCTCTCTCTCTATGTAATCCTAATATGTTTGTTTAAATTTGTTTATTCAAAAAGATATAAGAAAAAGGGGAAAACATAGCAAAAAGGACAGAAATGTTTAAAATGGGAAAGTGCAAATTAAACTCTGAAGCTTGGAGCTCTTTTCTTGCCTGCGTGTTTAAGCTTCCTTATTATCCTGATTATCAGCTACAAGCACTAATTATAAAGACCTTACATTGCATACAATTTTTAATTTGCTTTTGCCTTGAGTCATTCTCCATTTTCAGTTGCCTTTTTATGCATACTCCTTTCTAGTTGTACCTTTACTAATAGAATGATGCTGCTTAATATGTCAAGGAAAAAATATTTATTCTTACATCAACTTACATTGCATTTCAAACAACTTGGAGTAAATATCAATATAAAAAATAATTTATGATGACCTCAAAATCACTTGCTTTCTTTTATACTCTGATCTATTAGGGTACCAGAGGAATATAAACAATTAGAGAATACTAATGCTATATATACATTAATGAATTAATCAATTGACCAATCAATCAATAAGCCTGTACCAAGCAATATTCTGTGTTAAGCTCTGTTAGGTACTGAGGGGGGAAGAGAAAGGAAACAAGTATTTATTAAACTCTTCTATGTGCCAGACACTATGCTAAACACTTTAAAAATGGAAATATTCTGTGACATTAAAGAGCTTTTGTTATTCTGGTGGAGGCAATAACTACATATAAAAGTGTATACAAAATAAATCCAAAGCAGCTGGGAGGAACTATATTTTAAATGAGTACATATTGCTCTATGGTAAGTTAATCAACTATTATGGATTATATTCCAAGAAAAGAGAATGAACATACCAGTTTAAAACTGAGGCAATGAGAAATTTTTCAGTTTAATTTCAGTCCTTCACATAGAATTGAGTTCTATGATATCATAAGTGAATTCTTTCACCACAGTTGTTTCTTCTGAACACTCAAATGCTTAAAAATAATATTTTACTCCCTTACACATAATTTCTACGTGGGCTGTGTTTTCATGAAGGAACCCTTCCTCCCTCTCAAAAAAAAGAAAACTTCCTGGTCCTAAATTTGCTTCCTATCTCCCTAGTTTTTTTCCTCATTGACTCTGCTGAGTCTTCTTCCATGTTCTGATGCTTTCATCTGTCTCTCTGTCCTGTAGGAAGTCTTGGTGCTTTTTAAATTTCTCCCTCTCCTTCTGTAAAAGAAAATAGTATTTCTGTTATAAGCCCACAGTTGTTTCTTAGGTATTTTACTTGTGAAATGTACAGGTAAACTTGGAGAAGCTTAAAATAACAAACTAAAAAGAACCCTTTTCATTGACTCACCCTTATCCCTGGATGTCTGTTCCTTCATTTTTTTCCAGGTTGGATCTTATGTAAAACTTTCAAGTTTATAGAAAAAGGTGAGTCTAAATTTGCTCAGATCCTAGCCATCTCATGCATTCTTAGAACCTACTTCAAAGTACAATCTGAGTTAGAGGTCTCTTCTTCAGGAAGGCAGGCCCAAAATTCTTTCTTTAGGCTTGAGATTGTTGTTCATTTACCTAATGATTTCATTCTATAACATGCCTGGTAGAGTCAATGATTCCTGACCCTTGGAAGTCCTGCTTCACCCATGAATAAGTTCTCTCAATCTAGCAGCCTGCCAGAAGCCATAAGACTAAACAAAGTAGATTTCATTTCAGGAAAACACAAAATAAACAAATGTTCTTATATTCAGAGCTAAACAAAAAATGGACTGGGGATATTGTGTGTTTTACCTTTTTATTTTTTTAGTTGTCAACATTCACTTCCACAAGATTTTGTGTTACAATTTTTTCCCTTTCTCTCTCCTAAACCCCCACCCCAATATAACAAGCATACTGAACATCCCTTCCCCCAATCTGTGTTCTCTTATGTCCTCTCCCATACCCCGCTTACTTTCTTGTAGGGCAAGATGGATTTCTATATCCCATTGCCTGTATGTCTTATTTCCTGGTTGCATGTAAAAACCAATATTTAAAATTTATTTTTAAAATTTTGATTTCCAGATTCTTTCTCTTCTTACCTCCTCACCCACCCCCACTGGGAAGACATACAATTCAATATGGGTTCTATATGTGTAGTTATGAAAAACATTTCCATAGTAATTATATTGCGATAGGTCAACTATATTTCCCTCCATCCTGTCCCACCCCTCCATTTATTCTATTTTATCCTTTGACCCCATCCCTTTTCAAAAGTGTTTATTTATAACTACCCTTTCCCATAATCTGCCCTCCCTTCTAACATCCCCCCTCTTGTCCCCTTCCCCCTTAATTTCCTGTAGGATAAAATACCCATTTGAGTGTTTATGTTATTCCCTCCTTAAGCTAAATACAATAAAACTAAAGGTGATTCATTCCTTTTCACCTTTCAACTCTTCCCATCCATTGTATCAGTTTTCTCTTGCCTCTTTTGTGTGAGATAATTTACCCTATTCTATCTCTCCCTTTCTCCTTCTTCCAATATATTCCTCTCTCTCTTCTTAATTTTACTTTTTGATATCATCCCCTCATATTCAACTCATTCTGTGCCCTCTGTCTATGTATATATGTACACACATTTACACATACATATACCCTCCTATACATACATATATGTATACATACATACATACATATATATGTACATATATATTCCCTTCAATTATCCTCATACTGAGTGAGAAAAGTCTCATGAGTTACAATTATAATTTTTCCATGTAGGAATATAAATAATAAAACTTTAACAAGGTCCTTATGATTTGTTTTTCCTATTTATGTTTCTCTTGCTACTTGTATTTGAAATTCAAATTTTCTGTTCAGTTCTTTTGTTTTCCATCAAGAATACTTGAAAGTCCTCTATTTCATTGAATGACCATATTTTGTCCTGAAGCATTATACTCACTTTTGCTGGGTAGGTGATTCTTGGTTTTAATACTAGCTCCTTTGACCTCAGGAATATCATATTCAAAACCATTTGATCCCTTAATGTAGAAGTTGCTAGAACTTGTGTTATCCTGATTGTGTTTCCACAATACTCAAATTGTTTCTTCCTAAATGCTTGAAATATATTCTCCTTGACCTGGGAACTCTGGAATTTGGCTATGATATCCCTAGGGGTGTTCTTTTTGTGATTTTTTCAAGATGTGATAGGTGATGGAAAAGTCAAAGGGGGTATGGGAGAAGATATGGGAGAGAGCAGATTGGAGGAAGGGACATCTTGTGGGACTGCTATTCTGGGATGGTGGGTAGGGGAAAAACGGGGAAAAATTGTAACTCAAAATCTGGCAGAAATGAATGATGTAAACCAGAAGTTAAAAAAAAAATAAAAATGGAGAGATCACTGTCAGCCAGAAATAGTGTTAAATAAAGCAAATGTTTAATTTGATTTTGTTGAAACTGAAAGATAGAGGGAAGAATTTTTGTAAAAACAGTTGTCACTTATGTCTTATGATGTTTATATCTGCCATATAGAAAACCAGGTATTTATACATTTTACTGTAGTTATAAAGGAGATTACAGCTGAAACAATTTTCTATCACTTGTGGAAATTATTACCTAAGTTACTTTACCATTTTAACGCTAAAACTTAAAAGTTGTTGATTGATTGCTATATGTGGAAAGGAGGAGACTGGTGAAAACTTTATTCGGATTAATTCTGTCCATTCAGACCATACTTTCTGCATGTATGAGATTTGATAAAGCAGGGGCATCACCACCAGCCCCTCCCTAAAGTCCACCTCAGTTATTCTTATTTGTAAAACTGCCAAGGAAACTATGTCTAGAGGCAAGGTCATTCAGCCTGAGAAAGGAACTTGTTTTAGTTCCTTTTAGTTACTTTCCTATTTATTTCCTAAATAATGAATCTAACTTGTTAAGAATGTTGTGAAATATGAAAAAGTATGTCTAACAGTTGCCTTTTACACCAGGACATATTAAAATTTAAGGAAGAAAACCATTAAATGAAATTCTATAGTTAGGAGAAACCTAGTAAATGTTTATTGTTTATTAAAGTTCCATGGGAATAGAATTAACATATAAATGGATCTGAGCTGTGATTGATGAAAAATTGCTATTAAAAATAAAAAGCATTTAAAACTAAAAAAGAGGTGATAGGTGAATTCTTTCAATTTCTATTTTTGCCCTCTGCTTCTAGAATATTGGGGCAATTTTCCTTTAGAATTTCTTGAAAGTTGATGTCTAGGCTCTTTCTTTGATTATGTTTTTCAGTAGTCCAATAATTTTTAAATTATCTCTCCTGGATCTATTTTCCAGGTCAGTCATTTTCCCAATGAGCTATTTCACATTGCCTTCCATTTTTTTTTTCATTTGTTTGGAGCTGTTTTGTAGTATCTTGATTTCTCATAAAGTCATTAACTTCCATTTGCTCCAATCTAATTTTGAAAGAACTATTTTCTTTGAATTCTTGAAATTCCTTTTTCCATCTGACCAATTTGGCCTTTTAAGGCACTCTTCTCCTCATTTGCTTTTTAAGTCTCTTTTGTCATTTGAGTTCATCTATCTTTAAGGTGTTATTTTCTTCAGTCAGGCTGTTGACTCACTTTTCATGGTTTTTTTGCAGAATTCTCATTTCTCTTCCCAATTTTTCCTCTACTTCTCTTACTTGATTTTCAAAATCCTTCTTGAGTTCCTTCATGGCCTGTGACCAATTCATATTTTTCCTGGAAGCTTTTTTTTAATATTTATTTTTGGTTTTCAACATTCACTTCCATAAGTTTCAAATTTTCTCTCCCTCCCTCCCCAAGACAGCTTGCTATCTGATATGGGCTCCACACATATATTCCTATCAAACATATATTCATATTAGTCATGTTGCACAGAAGAATTATTTTTTGGGCCTTTTGGAGGGCAATTGGGGTTAAGTAACTTGCCCAAGGTTACACAGCTAGGTTTTTTTTTTGTTTTTTGTTTTTTTTTTCATTTGTGGGTATTAAGTGTCTGAGGCTGGATCCGAACTCAGGTCCTTCTGACTCCAGGGTGGGCACTCTACTCACTGTGCCACCTAGCCACCCCTTTCCTGGAAGCTTTTGATGAAGGAGTTTTGACTTTGTTGTCTTCTTCTAGTTCCATGGGTACCCCTTTTATCCCAAAAAAAGGATTCTATAATCTGTGCTTCCTCTGTTCCCTTATCTAGCCAGTCAATTGCTTGACTTTTGAACTTTTACCATGATACAACTCTGTTTCCAAAGTGGAGAGAGCTGTGTTCCAGATTTCTGGGGTTTTGCACAGATGTCAGAGTTTCTCCAGACACTTGCCTTAGCACTATGAAGAGGGGTTTCTATCCACAGCTTCAATGAACTCTGCCAATACCAGATCTCCTTAACCAAGGATCACCAATCATGACTATGATCTAGATCCAAGCATGGCAAAGCAGGAGAATCCTGACACAGAGATTCCTGCAAATGCCCTGTGGACAGTCATTTGGTTTCGTTATGATCTGCAGGTTAGGAGCAGGAAGCAGTAGCAGTTGCAGCTGCTGATACCTCTGCTGACTAGGGACAGGGACTAGGCTGTGCTTTTCTCTCACCCTGGATCAACGCCGTTCTCCACTTACCTTTTACTTTCTCTTTGGCATTATGGGTTGAGAATTCTGGAAACAGGAACAGCTGCCGGTAATTCACCCTCATGAAATCTGCTTTGACCAGTCTGTGCTGCTGGTCTGGGCCCACATGGCTCATGTGGGGCTTCACTTGGATTCTAGCCTGATGTGATAAACCCTTCCTGTCATCCCGCCCGGTCCCCTTCAGTGGGAGATTTATTTTTCTCTGTCACTTTGTGGGTCCTGTAGGTCTAAAATTTATTCAAGGTCATATTTTACAGGTAGTGGAGGTGGTTGGAGCAGTGGCCCAGGAAAGTTCCTGCTTTTACTCCACCATCTTGGTCCTTCCCATATGACAGAATTCTTTATATATATATATATATATATATATATACACACACACACACACACACACACACACACACACACACACACACACACACACATATATATATATATATATATATATATATATATATATATATATATATATAATTTGATTTTGGGCAATTTGAGATGTCAGGAAGGGGATAGCAAAGAAACCTTAATCACTTATAATAGCAAGTATTTGCATGAGTTAATGCTGACAGAAGTCTTTCTTAGAGATTGCAAATTATTGTCAAAGTATTTTATACCACAGATTGTTCTCTGAATACTCTATCTTGTGCCAGCTCTTAATCTTTGTCTCACTCAACCCTGGAATTTAAGCTTTGGAAGTACCCTCTATGTCTGAGACCTCTTCTTCTGACTAAGCTTCTCTCAGAACCTCTATGTCCATATTTACATCTACATCTATCTATCTAAATGATGTCAATAATAATAATTTGTTGTTAATAGATCGATTTTTGGCAGAAAACTTTCAGTAATAAGAATTTGTGACCAAACTGTGCATTCTTTGGGCAGGTCCTGAAATTATTTAACTTTAGATAATTAGTAGGCATCAGTTTCCTTTTCATTTATGTCAGAACATCTGAGGGATTTATTCTCTAGTTCTAATTACATACAATTTCTTAATTATAAGGGAAATTTAGTGATTCTTTTTTTTTTTTGCTATATTTTGTAGGGCAATTGGGGTTACGTGACTAGCCCAAGTCTATGTTTTTCTTTTTTTTTAATGTCTGAGGCTGGATCCAAATCCAGTTCTTCCTGACTCCAGGGCCGGTACTCTATTCACTGTACCACATAGCCGCCCCATAAATTCAGTGATTCTTGTAAGTGCTCTTGCAAATGTTCTTGTAACGTAATCCTTGCAATATTGAATACAGCAGAATCAAGTTTTAGTCTGGTATAATATGTTAGCTACACAGAAATCTTGGGGTTCATTCATATAGGAAAGACTATTGGACTACAAAGCAGAGGTTGGAGCATTAGTACTGAGTCTAATACTATTGCATTGTATGACCTTGGGCAGTCTAACAATCTCTCTGAGCTTCAGTTTCCTCACCTGTAAATTAAGGGTGTTAGATTAAGTGATCCCTACAATCTCTTCCATCTCTAACTCTTCATGAGTCATGACTCTTATAAGAGACAGGAATATTTACATAGGACATATTTTCAGATAATTATTTCCTTAATATATCAGTGAGACAGGAATAAATGTTATAGTAAGATTAACCTCTATTTCTAATATCTATGGGTCCACCATGACTCCTAATTAACTTTAAGATTCAAAGTCAAAGAAATGCCCTTCATGAAAGAAATAGATACTGATTAAGCTAGAGAAGAATATTGCTTGTTATTTAATAGTTTTCTGGTCACCTGAAGGGTGAGAGTAATGTCTAGAAATTATATACAAATACACACATGCACACATGCATATGTACACATACATACATATGGATATATATACCCACATATACATACACATATATGTATGTATACACACATATATGTAACAAAGCTGCATATACACTCATAGATAGATAGATAGATAGATAGATAGATAGATAGATGTATATAAGCAATCAAATCGTGTTGGTCCAGAAAAGTTTATAATTGAAGAAATTAAGATTTCAATGACATTCAATAACAATTATGAAATAAAATAGATTTAAACAATCTAAGAAACAGATTTCTCTGAGAAGGACATATTTACCATTTTTAGTTTTATCACTTTAAGAAATTATAATTTAGCTGTGTATTCAAAAGGAAAGTGGAGGGAGGGAGGGAGGGACAGAGAGAGAAGGAGATAAAGGGACAGAGCGAGAGAGAGAAGAAGAAGAAGAAGAAGGAGAAGAAGAAGAAGAAGAAGAAGAAGAAGAAGAAGAAGAAGAAGAAGAAGAAGAAGAAGAAGAAGAAGAAGAGGAGGAGGAGGAGGAGGACGAGGAGAGGAGGAGGAGGAAAGTTTAGGAAAAAGGGAGATAGTACAAACCTAATATATGCCATAATTGGTCCTTTCAATGGGAAGAGAAAATCAAGAAGAAAAAGTCCCTTTAACTTTAAGATGGTTTCTTCCAGTTTAATTTAATCCCTGATGGGAAGGGAGATTGAGTCATTATGCAACATTAGCATTTCATCATCCTAACTTTTTAATCTACTGCACAAACATAGTGTTATATGTTTTGAATTTAGCTATTAGCTCCTGAGAAACTACCCAAGGCATAAGCAGACTCTTTTTGCAGTATGTGCAAATGCCCAGGTGCAGTTGTCTTCAAACACAGTATGACAACATTTAAACATGCCACAAAAATTCTGCCTACCTGATTTATGAAAGGAACAAACGCACAAAGTAGTTATCCATGTAATCCTATTAAAGCAGATTTTGCAAGGAAAAGTCCACATGCTCAGGGATTTTTGGATTCTGATCAGGGTAAGCCATGCAGCAGTTTTGTTGTTCAATCTCCCCAAAGTAGGAACACTTATAGCAATAAGAAATGAAATACTACAAATCCAGGGAAACATCAAGCCTGGTTAATTCCTGAGGCATCAATTTTAATCATTGACATAGAGTTTCTTCTGTTTCCTCAGCTAATCTTATTTTTCTTTGTTTTTGTTTTTTTTCCCCCTCTCACAAGAGGATTTGAAGTTTTGTTAAGGATGAAATCAATTAAAGCACAACTGCTGTTTATAAGCAATTTAACCCTATGTAGAAGTCACTGAGAAGTTGAGGAAGTGTCTCATCATTTTTTTGACAAAATATATACAATTTTAACATTCCTTTTATTTTATTTTTTTGAATTCTCAGTTCCTTTGAAGGATTTTCAGGAAGCTATTTTACTGCAAGTAACGCGGTGGAATACAAGTCCCTAGGATTTGCTTAGGGACAACGTTCTACTCACTATTGCCAAGCACTACAGATTTCAATGCATGTCACAGGTTTTACTTCACTTTCATATATGTACTTCAAAACTGAAATCTTGAGGAGTAAATTAAAATTGAAAGCATAAATTCCTTTTGGCCTAGATATTCAGTAGGTTTTTATTTTTTTTAATTTGACATAGCTGTGTGTTCAAACTTGAATTCTGTCTTTCATCAATAGAATTTCCATATGGATGTAGGCAAATATAAACATAATTTGTCTTCTACCCTAAACTTATTTATCTAATATTTACTGGTTCATTGGATTCTGTGCTTTGTTATGTTTCCAAATTAAAAATTCTTTTGAGACATTTCCTGTACAGCAGTCTAGCCATCTATTGTTCTCCAAATTACTATATACTTGATTAGTTTTTTTTTCCCCCAAAATGTTCTATGTCCAGTTTGTGATACTTCATTTTGAGATATGAGGAGCAACATAAAATTATCCAAAAGAAAGTCACTGAAATAATTGAGAACCGGAAAGCAGGATGCTATCACCATTACTTTCAAACACTGAATTTACTGCTCATGCTTTGAAAGTTTTAACACAGGGCAAAAGATAGTCTTGTGATGCTGCATTAAATATTTTTCTACAGATCACCAATTCTACCTGAGTAATGAAACAAAGACTGATCTTGATCTTGTTTTCTTCTGTCAAGGGGCACCAAACTCCTGTAAAAGAGTAATGAGGGGGATATTCTCTAACTAAACAGAGGTTTTCTAAGCACCAGTATCTTTCAGATATTAGCATTGATGAATTTTAGCTCAACATTTGTTTTACTCAAAATATGTGAGTGAGAAAGAGACAGACAGACACAAAGCTTTTTAAGATAGAGAGACACAGAAAGAGAAACACACAAAAGAGACAGACGAAAGAGGGATGACCAGAGAAGAGAGATACAGATAGAGACAGAGACAGAAAGAGACAGACAGACAGAGATACAGATAGAGAGGCGCACACTCAGAGACAGACAGATAGAGATACAGGGATGGAGACATAGAGACAAAGACAGAGATAGAGAAGTCCCTATGTTTATCTTCACAGGACTAAAACAATCTTTCTGGAAATTTTTAGCTCAAAAACATATATGATAATGAATCACCTGACTTCTTTGAATATGGAAATGTAGATCTAATAAATACCTTAGCAACATTAACATAAAAAGAGGCGGCTAGGTGACTCAGTGAGTAGAGCACTGGCCCTGGAGTCAGAAGGACCTGAGTTCAGAACCGACTTCAGACACTTAATGCACACACAAACAAAAACCTAGCCATGTGACCTTGGACAAGTTACTTAAACCTAATTGCCCTCCAAAAAAAAAATTACCATGAAAAAACATTGATACAGGACCAGAAAAACAAGCAAACATTAAAATGGAAGTGGATTGCATATTTCCAGGTATTCTAATGAGCCATTCTGATGTTTGTCTGAGAGTCTCTGGACTCAGCATTAACTTTGAGCCTCAAATTTCTTTTCAGAATGAAGTCCTAAGAGAAAGGCCATTAGCTCTCAATGTTGTTATCCTCAAAATATAGGATTATTTTATTATATTTTTATTTAAAGGCAGAAGTTACACTACTGTTCCATTGTTTTAGTCCTCACACTAATTTAGAATCTAGTTAGAGGCAGTATCACATTGTAGCTAGACTTCTGGTCTTGTAATCACAAACACCTAGTTTCAAATTATGCCTCTATCAAATATCAGCTTTGTGTCCCCAGTTTTCCTAGAGTTCTCTTTTAAGTCATAATCTATGATTTGCAATTTGTGATGACAGAGAGATTTCCTACTTCAGGTCCTCTTCCATATTGACAAAATCACAGATCCTTCATGCACCTTTATAATTTCAATAATGCTAACATTTAGGAACTCTTTCACACATCAAAATTAATTCTTCTCTCACATCTTCACCATTTCTCTATGTAGTCTTTTCTGTTATATTGAGAAATGCTCAGATCTTCCCTATCCTTCCCTTGATTGTGGTATTCCACAGCTAAACTCACAGGAACAATATTCATGCTACTTCTGCTCTAGCCATACATTCCTTAATCCCTTGTAATCTCATTTCTGACCCCAAAAACCTACTGATTTTTTTTTCCTTTCAAAGGACATCAGTGCTTTGTTAAATACCAAATCCAATAGTTTTTTTTTCCTTGTCCTCATTCTTCTTGGCCTTTTCATAACAATGGAAATTGATGACATAACTCTTTCTGGATACTCTATACTATATTGGATTTCATGATATTATTTTTGATGGCTCTCCTACATGTCTATAGGACTGCCTTCATTCCTTAGTTTCAATTTTCTGCCAAATACGTGGATATGAGTACAGTCTAAGCCTCTCTCAATTATGTTGTCTTGTCTTCTCTCACAATCCCTCTCCTCTCTTCTTTTCTTCCCTTTTTGCTTTGGTGATCTCTAAGGTTTTCATATATTCAATTATTATCCATATTCATCTAACTCTCAAATGTTTAAATCTAGTCCTCATTGCTCCACTGATCACCAGATATGCATTTCTAATTGTCTAATAGACACTTTCACCCATATTCTCCATTGAAACTCCAAACTCTATGTGATTAAAAACAAATTCATCATCCCACCCATTCTTACTCCCTGAACATTATTTTCCTCCATGTTTTTGTTCCTATTAGCATGTTGAGCACAACTCAACCCTCCCCTTCCCCTAATTGATCTGTAAGCACAACTCCACCCTTCCCCTCCATTAATTGATCCCTGGGAGTTTCAGCCTAGGGTAAAATCCCTGCTCCATTCTTTCCCTTGTCCCCCATACCCTGCTACCAGGTGTTCCCCATCTCCACACATTCTGGGTTCACTGCTCCTCAGCCTAGGGTACACTTCCTGTCAGCTAGAAATTCAAATGTACAGTGACCAATTGCTGATTGTAGTTTCTGCTTTTGTAAATTGGCTATTGAATCTCTTTAAAAACTGGCACACTGTCAATGCCAGTACTGTCTGATTTGGGTAACCATGAAACCCTGGCTGTGGTAATAATGAAATAAATAATTTTATGATATTTTTAAATTTAAATTTAATATTTATAATTATATAAATATAAGTAAATAATAAATAATTACCCTGTGGTAATAATAAAATCCACTTCCAAATTTTAATCTCGGGGATCTGTCTCACTCAATTACACTCTTCAAGCATATACTCAATTCCTCAGGCTTAATACCCAGAAGCAATTTTTGATTCCTCAATCTCTCGCATTCTCCACAACAAATTAGCTGCCAAATATTATAATTAGAAATTGTTTTATTCTTTGTATATGTGTCTCCAAATTTTAGGATTCTTTTTGGAATATAGTATGTGCTTAATAAATACTACATGATTAACTGATTATAGCTCTATAGCACCATTTTATGTCCCTTCCTTAGCTCCCCTTGCTATTTACCTAAAACCAGAGCTATAACTAGGGATTTATGTATGTGGAAGAAGAACCAAAACCATTTCTGAGACAATTGGCAAGAAAAGCAACCTTTGTTGAAGGATAGCATAATGACCTGTGGTAGGTGGAAGACATGCCAAGATATCACAATATTGATGCCAGGGAAACATGTACAACAGCTTCAAAGTTATTTCTGAGAGAACATTTAGTAGCTTTTACATGTGACAAAACTGTTTTTGTTATGGGTGTGCCAAATCAATATTCCTTCACACTTGATAGCCGAAAAGTCTGACTTCCAGGAAGGAGGGTGTTGTAGCAAGCACCCCAGCATCCCCAGGGTGGCTGCCAACACAGGTTCTTAGATCTGCTTTTCTAAAGGAAAGCAACTCAAAATGGTTTAACAATCTTGCTTTAATCAATCAAACATATCATTTACCTAGTTCAGGGGGAAAAGGTCAGCACCCCAAACTTCAGAGTATACAAAGGTTACAAGCAGAAATTACAAGACAGAGAAACATTTCAGCAGACAGGCTTCCAAACTTTCCAACTATTATATACATCCATATCTTATCACAGTTACCAGAGGGGGAAGTATCAACATCTGGGTTTTCTACAAAGGCTTCCCAGAGTCTCATCTGGTCAAGTCACACAACACTTCTCAAAGTGAGCCCCAAAACAAAGTCTCACATCAGGGAATATATAGCCTTCTCCTGGGTCAGATATTATAATAACCCTCTTGACCTACTCCCCAATCACAGAGCACCAAGGTGTGGGCTTTCTTGAAAAACACGCCTCCCATCACAGGCTCCAGGTGTACTTAACCTAGAGGCAAGGAGGGACCTTAAAAATTTACATTCCTATTACAGGGGGCAAGAGCAAAACATGTCTTAGAGTAAGAGTAAGTCTTATAGCAGATATATGTATTCTTTGGGGATAGAGGCTAAATAAGGTCTTAAAGCCACCCTCAATTCTGTTGCTAAATTGTCACAGAGAAGCTAGAAAGATTCTCAGGGATCATACAGGTCCACTGACTCCAATCTTGATCTCTTTAATATACTTTGTTGCCTCCTTTATGTCCATTGCTAATTTCTAAATATTTTTAAAACTGTCCCTGATATTTTAAAAATGACATATATGAATCACTTGTACTTCCTAAGAAGTCTCTTTCAACAAAGCAAAATAAATAAGTTAATTTATTTATTTTTAGTTTTCAACATTCACTTCCATAAGTTTTAAATTTTCTCCACTTCCCTCTCCTCCACCCTCCCTAAGATGGCATGCAATCTGATATAGGCTGTACATAATAGTCATATTCTATAGAAGAATTATAATGAATGGGAGAAACCATGAGAAAGAAAATAGAACAAGAAAACAAGAAAAAAAATAGTTTGCTTCACTCTGCATTCAGACTACACAGTTCTTTCTCTGGATGTGGATGGAATTTTCCATCATGAGTCATTTAGAATTGTTTTATGACCTTGCATTGCTGAGAAGGGCTAAGCCTTTCAAAGTCAGTCATTGCACACTGTGGCTATTACTGTGTACAGTGTTTTCCTGGTTCTGCTCCCTTCACTTAGCATCACTTCATATAAGTCTTTCCAGGTTTTTCTGAAGTCCATCTGTTCATTATTTCTTAGCACACTAGTATTCCATTACATTCACATATCATAACTTGTTTAACCATTCCATAGAATATGCTTTGTATATACTTTCAGTGGGTCAAAGATCTAGAACTTGAAGGGAAATTGAATGACATTTAGTCTAAACAGATTTAATAGTTGTGAAAACTGGGGACCAAAGAGTTATTCAATACATAAAATGGTTCAATTGAATTGAATGTAAATGTCTTCAGAAAAATAATATTCCCCTGCATCCTGGAAACATTGTTTACTAGACTGGTAAGACTTTGGTTTTCTTTGATTCAACCAATTGTCTTAAATCATTCCACACTAAGAGATTATGGGACATGCTAAAGCAGAGTAAATTCTGACAGAACACAATTTAAGGCTTTGCATTTAAATATTATGGGAGAGAATCCTATAAAATAGCCATTGCTGATGCTAGTTGTAGTTAGAGAGTATAATGAAATTAAAATGTGATTTGACTTTAACTTTGAGTTCTCTGTTATTGGACTTCTTAACTGTGAATGACTATATCTAATAGGACTCAATTACCCATCTATTAGAAATAGCCCAAAGAATAGTATCCTCCTTTTTAGAAAGAAAATGGTGGGTTTTGTCAAAGTGTTCCATGGACTGCTTGCATACACACACACACACACACACACACACACACACACACACTCACACACACACAAACATAAGGTCATATCTTTTTCATTGTAATTTTTTTTTCTTCTTCTTCTGATGAAGTACCCACAAACTAAAATTGAACAGGGTAATAAGTGTTTTCCTCATTAATCACCACTTATAATGGTAAGGCTAATTTTCCCCCATTATATAGAAATAAACTGCCTTCAAAAAGAAAAAAAATATTTTATTTTGTTAAGGCCTCTAGGTAACCATTTAAAATGGAAGTTTCCATGAGTATGATCTGAGTAGCACTAATGCTTACTAAAATGCTACAGGCAGTCTTTGGATTAGTCTACTAAGGAGGTAATGATTGGCAATGTGTGGAATGTCCACACAAAGGCAAGGGTTTCAGAGGAAGATCTCCACGATATTGGTTGGAACCTTAGTGGCAGATTATTGGAGTAAACAGATAAAAGGACAGAATAGACAAGTATGAATGGACTATGTCCTTTAATATTGGAAGGAGTGCTCATGTCAAAGAAGGGAGGGGAGGGATCAAGAATTTATTGTCTACTAGGTACCAGAGGCTGTACTGAACACAAATATTGTCTTATATTATATCAGATCTGCTGAAACATTAAAAAATCAATGAAGTATTATATACTAAATGCCTACTATGTGCTAAGCCCTTCACCATGCATCAGGGAAAGCAATGGCAAAAAGTGTCTGGCCTCTCATGGAATTTGCATTCTACTATGACAGGGGAGAGGTAGAGATAAAATATATTCACTAGTTAATAAATGAAGGATATAAACAAAATAAATATAAAATTATTTATGTAAATGTAGAGAAAGTATCTCAACTTTCAGAAATTGGAAAGTACATCCTGAAGGAGGAGGTAGCATTTTAGTGGTGCCGTAAAGAGATCTAGTGAGTGCAGGAGGAAAAGAGGAAGAGCAATAAGGTATACAGTCATTGGGAGATGGAATGCTGCATAGAAAGAACAAAAAGCTTCTGACTGGAACAGAGAAGGCATGAGGAAAAGGAATATGGAATTAGCTAGGAAAGGTAAATTGAAGTCTGATTGTGAAGAGTTTTAAAGGTCAAGCAGAGGGGTAATTGAGAGTTATTGAAAATTTTTGAGTAGTAGAGTCATATGTTCAGACCAATGCTTCAGAAAAAAAAAGCATTTTTTCAAATTGCATGGATTAAAGTTTTAATAATGTTTTAATTATACTCATGGGCATGTGTATTTATGATACCCTTCGACCAGCCTCTATGCTCCAGAAGGGAAGAGATATTGCTTATATGAACTTTGTCTCTCCTAGCATTGAACTTTAGATTGTAAACTCCTTGAGGGCAAGGCCTATCTTTTGCTTCTTTTTGTATGCCCAGAGCTTAACATCATTCCTGGAACAGAATAGATGCTTGATAAATGTTTGTTGATTGATGGAAAATAACACTTGATAAATAGCATTTTATCTATCTATCTATTTATCTATCTATCTATCTATCTATCTATCTATCTATCTATCTATCTACTTAACCTGTGAGGATTTGTCTTCCTAAAGAGATAGATAGATAGATAGATAGATAGATAGATAGACAATGATAGATATATACATGGACATATGCATGCATATATGTGTAAATATACTTCATACATATATGAAAATTTAAGGAATCAGATGAATGGATGGATATAACTATGCCTATAATTTAGTTTCTGATATTCAGTAGCAATTTATATAAATATCATTTAATTTAAGATTCTCATTCATCAAGAACAAATGCCATAATTCTCATTAATTCTGAAATTTGTTTTTGTGGACATTTTGCATTGTATTGTTTTTGTTATGGAGAGTGAGAGGAAGCATGTGGTCCATTGGTTTTTTGCTCTTGCAAATGGTTGAGAACCACACATTTTAGAGCCCATTAATGTTCAATTGACTATCAGGAAATTATATAGGATGAACATAAAACAGGCCACCCTCACATCAATATTATAATGCTTTCTTTTCTAAGGATAACATAAATAGCACAAATTATTTTTAGTTTAAAATAAATAGTAAAATAACTAAAAAGGGTAACCCTTTGTTTGCTCCATTATTTAGAATAATACCCAAAGCATTTGCTCTCCATCACCATTACCACCACTACTACCACCCTAATTTTCCAGGGAGTTCAGGAGTTAGGAGTCATCAGTCAGCTCTAGGGTCTAGAGTTAATTCTATCGATGACAAGCCATTTCCTTTTCCACTGTGACTACTTTCCAATGTTTCCATACCCAATCAAAGTAAACTAGCCTCTATTGACAGCCACCCCCAACTCAAGTGAATTTTCACTGGGCACAAGATTCCTTATAGTTCTGACTGTAAGAATATATTGCAGAGAGTTCTGTACATTACAAGCTATGTTCTCATTGGAAGGGCATATACTATCCTCTAAAGTTTCTCCCTAATGAGCTGGTAATATCCCTGGAGTTATTATTCAGTAGCCAATCTTTTGGCAAGGAACCTCTTCAAACTTTATATAAATCCTTTCCAAATTAGTAGGAACTTGCATTTCATTGGAATAACCTGTATAAACCTAGAGTCACTTCTATATTGTGAAGAATAAAAGTAAAATTTTACTAAAGACACAGATACATATAAGGATATTTTATCATGTTTTCCAATGTAGACATGACTGATTTCATGAAATCTAATCTCTGTGAAATTCACAAGTTTGAACTCCCTTGCCATAGTAAGCAGGTGGTATTTCTAAATAAAACCAGGGGAAAAAACCTACACTGTTATATCTCCATTCTACTAGGAAAGGATTAGATGCATTTTTGACACTTTTCATAATCAAGTTTCACAACATCCCCACAACAAATGTGACAGGCATGATGCCTTCTATTGACCTGACAAGGAAAGCTAAATAATTCACTCAGTCTCAGAGTAAAGAAATGACAGCCAGTCAAGGTGTCTGACCTGTAGTTTAGTGAGTTACCTATTTCTCTCGTGCCAATTTTATTTAATATATTCTCCCTTATAAACTCACTTGTAAATCTTTATGATTAACTCATTCAAAGCAGCATTGTATCCTTTCTTGATAATTTTGGCATTATTTTAGAAAGTTGTCTGAAACAAAGTGTTTGATTTTAACAACTAAAACCCCTACCATATTGGATTGAGCCTTTTGTCCTAAGACCCATGGACTAATTTCCAGGGCATAGTTTGATCAACAAGTGGAAATTCATGAACTATGAGCTGCCTATGGTAAAACAATTATTTACTTGGAGTCATTCCTTGATCACAGGCTATAAATATCCATTCTTTGAGAAGTCACCTTTCCTCAATTACAAAATTTCATTTATTCATGCTTTTCAAATGAAATTGGCATTTTGCTTTGTAATTAACTTCACTGAAATTGGGGGGAAAATGACAATGTAACTTTGGAGCATGCATTTTCTTTCTGGAAAACAGAGTCCTGGAGTGAGTCAACACTCCTATGATACTTATATTTGCTTTTCTCCTACCATTTTTCCTCCTCCCTTTTTTGGTTACCTCTCTCATATACACGTCTGTGCACACAGATGAACATTTGCACACCATCTATCCAATGTTGCTGATAATCTGATTCATGGAGCTGTGTTGAGATGGAGCTTATGACCAAAACCAGCATGCTGTGGCAGAAAGAACATATTCACCAATGTACAGGCCATGGACCTCAAAGCTATAGATTCCAATTCTTTCTTCAGAGAATTATAACTGCTGCCTAGCCTTCTTAGGACTTGGAAATTACTCTGCTTCATTTGAGTAGGGAAGAACTGTCTGGTCATAGAGATACATTTATTAAGCACCAATTTTGTTCAGAGTATTGACTAGACCAGGAACTGGCAACACATATACTCACACACACACACACAGACACAGACACACACACACACACACACACACACACACACACAAGGTCCCTCCTCTCAAGGAGTTTACAGATGAATTGTGAGATACAACATGCACCCAGATTCATATATCAAAGAGGTATTTCTGGCTCATCTACTGTGACATCTGTACTTCTGAAGTGAGATAAAATGGCAGATTCCAAAGAAGGACAAGGCCTGGAAGGAAGAAGTAGTTAAAAGGAACAGCCCAAAAGCATATTCATGGGAAAAAAAAAGTATTTTTATTAGATAATAAGCTCTTCAATATAAAGAAAGCCATTATAAAAGCACAGCCTTGACCTGTGGGTATTTGTCATCTATTGGAAACATTGGACAAAAACAGAAAGATACCTAAAAGCCCAAGTGACAGAACCTTTTAAATTTGACATGTGTAATACTAAACCATAAAGGCCTGACATGCTAGATTGTCTTTAGGGATTAGATTGGTGGCAGTTCTGTCTTTTTAAGGTAATTTTAAAAGCAATTTAAAAATCCAAAACTGCAATTGTTTTCAATGCCCAGTACAGTAGAAATAAGTGCTATTTTGCCAAATGTAGGGGTGCTAGATCCTCTGTAGACTTATGTAACTTGACATTTGCTGAATTGATCCTGATTAAAAAATAAATGGAAATATCTCTTTGCTTTCACAATGGGTTTTTAAATTTTAACTAATTAAATAATTAAATATTCCTCTAATTATTCTATGCCAAAAGATAAACTTTTACTCTATCATATTAACCTATAGAAAATTATTTAGAGAATTATGCATACTTAATTTCAACTACATACTTAATTTCAACTACATACATTTCAACATATTAATGGCATATCCAATTCAGAGAAGGTTTATAAAGTTATGTATCTCAAATTGTATATATTGTAAGAGGATTTTGTTTTACTCTAAAAAAATCTCTCAAAGATTAGCTAGCATATGCTTCCATTCCTCAGTTTGGACTGGGTTCATAATCTTTGTTTTTTATCACCATCAGTTAATGAACCATTCAAATGATATTTTAAAAATATCAAACGTGAAATATACTGAAGCAAACACTGTAGAAGGTATAAAAGAGGCAAGAGAAAGAGTCTCTGAATTAAAAAAAAGTATAGTCTATGCAGGGTAGAGAAAATATACATATAAAGCAATTAGGAATCCATAATACAATATAAAAAGAAATCCTAAAAATGCTACTTAATGTCTACTTTGTTATAAGAAATTGAGCCTGTGATTTAATTCGTTGGTAAATAGAACTCCAAGATAAGCAAAATTCTGCCAATTTAGGGTAACATCCTCTGTCACTTATATTTATAACAAGGAAAAGTTCTGAAGTCAGTTGATAAGCATTTATTAAGACCCCTCTATATGCCAGGTACTATATGATAAGTACTGGTGATACAAATAAAATAAAAACAAAAACTGTCCCTGGTCTCAAGGAGTTTACAATCTAATGGGGATAGCCCCTTTTGAAATGTGGCACTTTATGCTTCCAGACTTCTACAAGTAACACAAAGCTATTATCATCATAAATGAGTTTTAATTCCTTTCTTAAAAGGCAAGTCAGAAGAAGTGGAATTTGGAAACACTTTTCCCAGATGCTCTTGGCTTCTAGTGCCTTCCCTCTCAAAGTCACCATGTATTTATTTTGCTTATGTTCTGTATGTATTTATGTACATGTGTTCTCTCTGTTGCTCTCTCTCTCTCTCTCTCTCTCTCTCTCTCTCTCTCTCTCTCTCTCTCTTTCTTTCTATCTCTTTCTCCCTTCTTCCCTCCCTTTCTATCTCTCCATTTCTCTCTCTCTCTCTGTGTCTCCCTCTGTCTGTCTGTCTCTCATTGAGGCAAAATATGCTTCATGTTTGTTTTGTATTCCCAATGCCTAACACACAATGGCTGCAACACGATAGGTATTTAATAAATGTTTGTTGCTTGCAATTCCACAAATGTTAAGAATTGGCCCTGCACTCTGGAACCAAGCTAGTTCATGACTAATGTCACAATCTAGAACAAAACATGGTGAGATAACTTACTATAATTATAGCTATCTTTCTTTTCTGGAGAAAAAAACCCTGAAGCTCAGAAGTCAAATGGCTTGCCCATGGTCACACAACTAGTAATTATCAAAGTATAAATGTAAATACATCATCTCAGTTGATCTTAACAATGGTCCTGTGAGTAAGTGCTTAAAGATACTTCTATCCATATTTTATATGTGAGGAAAATGAGACCCAGAGGTTAAATGACTTGCCCATAGTCACACAGCTATTAAGTACTAAAGTCAAGTTTCAAACCTAGGCCTTTTCTTACTTCTAGTCCCCTGTTCTTTCCACTAAAAACAACATGCCTGTCAGTCTTTTTTTTTTCAAAAATATATAAAGAGACCCTTTTTCAAATATCTTACTAAAGTCTAATTAGACTATCCTTAAGTATTATACTGCTATTCCAGTATATGTCAGAAACCTGAAGGAAAAAAATGTGTGGTTAGTTTGGTAGAGTATATTCTTAATAAACCCATGTTAATTTTTAATAATCTTTGTTTCTTTTGTTGAGTGCATACAAACCAAACTTGAAAAAGCATATTCTGGCATTTTTCCAGTCAAGTTCACTGGTTTATAGACTGAAGAATCTTTTCTGTTTTCTGATTATTGAGATCTTCACTTATCTTCAATCCTGTGGTATTTCCCCAATTCCAAATGACTCATCAAAGATCCCTGACAGGTTCTCAGCAATTACATCTCTGTGTCATTTCTCCAGCTTTACATGTAGCTTGTCCCGGCTTGGTGAGATAGTTGCTAGCTTTCTTCATTATTTTTCTTCACACTGAATATCCAGTTAACCATGTTTTTGTTTTGTTTTGTTTTTTTGTCTATTTGTTTTTGACCTTTCCTTTCTAAAACTGTTTTCTTTGTTAGGACAAACAAACTGAACAAAATCTTTTCCCATCCAAACTAGATAGTGAATCCTTATCATCCTTGATCTTTCACTTTCCCACAATATAGTTTTTGAAATTGCCATTTAAAAAATATCCTTTACTTTTATCACCAGGTTCAATTTCTTCTGAGCATCAGCATTCTGATATTATTCTTATACATCAATGCCATTCTTCTGTTGTGCTATTGTAATGGAAATGCAAATTTAAAGATCTTCCCTGCTCCTAGGTTAAGTGCACCTAGAGCCTGTGGTGGGAGGCTTGTTTTTCAGGAACACCCATACCTTGATACTTTGTGATTGGGCACTGGGTCAAGAAGGTTGTTACCCTTTAAGCCAGAAGGCTATATAAACCCTGATGGAAGGCTTTGCTTTGGGCTCATTTTGAGAAGTGTTGTGTGATTTGAGCAGATAAGGCTCTGGGCAGCAGTTGAGAGCACCCCCCCACCCAGCTTTGAAAACCCAGATGTTGTTGCTTCCCTCTCTGGTAATTGTGATTTGGTATTAATGTATGAAATGGATGGGTAGTTTGGAAACCTGTCTGCTTGATCTGTCTATTTCTCGGTTTTGAAACTACAGTCTGTATACTCTGAAGTTTTGGGTGCTGACCTTTTTCCCCTGAACTAGATAAATGATATATGTTTGTTTGGTTAAAGTAAGCTTGTTAACCAATTTTGAGTTGCTTTCCTTTTGAAAAGCAGATCTAAGAACCTGTGTTGGCAGCCACCCTGGGGATGTTGGGGTGCATGCTGCTACAGATATTATGCTCTTTACCACTGCTTCTAATTTCTTTTAATATTTTTTTAAAAATCCAAAATTGGCTATAACTTTACTTTGTGTTCATATCATACTATTTTTAGTGATATATTTTTATTCCTTTTCTTCTTCATTGGAATCATTTGTGTTTGTGTCAAAAGGCATGATATAGATGAAGTTAATGAAAAAAAAGCTGAGGAGTTGACAGGAAAGTAAAGTAAGAATCAAGAGAAATCAGTCCAAAAAAAGGGGAGAGAGTATTTAGAAGGAAAAGGTTGTCAATAATATCAAATATCACCAAGAAGTAAAGAAGAGCAAGTATTGAGAAAAGGACATTAGATTTGACAAGTAAGACATCATTGGTCCCTTGGGAGTGAAAAGATTCAATTGAATGATTAGGTCAGAAACTAGATTGAAGGTTTGGAGAGAGAAGAAGTGGTAACAATGTGTAGATGGTGTTTTTATTTTATTTTATTTTTTTAATTTAGCGAAGATGTATGGAGAGATATAGGAAAACAGATAAGATATTGTGATGATTTTCTTTTAAACATATGGAAGTGTTTATAGGCAAAAAAAGGAATGGCAAGAGATGTAGAGATTCAACGTGGCGGGGGGGGGGGTGGATGACAGTATGGGCAATCTACTAAAGAAGTGCTGTAGGGGTGGCCCCAAAAATACATATAAGAAGTTGACTTTGACAATGAGAAGGGTCAACTCAATCAGAAATTTGAGTAATGGAGGAAAAAATGGAGTTTGAGGTAGGGGAAATATGAAATTCAGAAAAAAAGAATAGAATAGATATATCATGGAAAATTACTTTTAAACTGAAAAATGAATTGAGACCTTCAGCAAAGACTGAATGGGAAGGAGATGTTGAAGGCCTGAGGAGAAAAAAAAAAAGAATATATTCTCCATTGAGGGGAGGGATGAGATAGAAAAACAAGCAGGAAAAAGTATAATTATTTCTTTGCATCAATATAGACCTAGTTGAGGCTAGCTAATATAAATGTGCACTGGACCAAGTCAACAGCTTCCTCATTTGCTTTGCCAAAATTGAGCATAATGTGAATAGAAGGGAAGAAATAAAATAGTTGAGGTAATACAATTTTTCATTTTGGTAAGGTATGAGAGGTGATATCAAAGTTTTTAGAATTAGAAGAAAGTACAGAGTTGTAATGATTTTCTAAGAGATCAGAATTAAGGAGGGAGGAGTATGTAGTAAGAATGAGGGAGAGAAGATATTTAGAGATTTTGTGTCTAAGTGAAAATTAAGAACACATTTAAGAAAATTAAAGCAGATGGAATCAACAGAATAAGCAGAAGATAAATCTGAAAAAAAAGGAATTTCAGAGTTTTTGAAATCTACTTTCTATCATACTTTAATTCCAATGAATGAAAATCTTTTCTTAACAATAAAATGGAACAGACTTCCGAGAGAAGCAGTTGGTACCCTTCTCTTGTGGTATATAAGCAGAAACTGAAGGACCAGTTGTCAGGTATTAAAGGGATTCTTTTATTGTATGGGTTGGAGTTAAAAGTGGCTAAGGTTTCTTCTACTCTCGAAATATATTTTTTTTTTTATTTCTGCAATTTAATGGTAGAATTTAAGCCCTGATGAAGACATTTCTTGTCACAAGTACTTTCCTGCTAGTCCTCTAATTATACCAGGTAGGTAAGGGAACATGAACTCCTCTCATCAATGCTAGTTAAATGCCCTCACAATTAGGCTAGGTCCAATGATGCCCTGTTTCTTTATACCTACCCACAAGTAAGAATTTAGTAAACTAATTTGGTTTCATTATAAAAGAAAATAAAAGTTTATTCCACCAAGGTCTTTTACCTTGAGTTTACTGGAGGATAGCAAGTCACTGTTGCCTTTATTAGAGCCTTCATTCATGGGATCATTGTATCCAGGAAAACTGCACTCCATTCTGTTTTTCCAACATATTTTGTGCTTACTTAGGCAAACTGAATAACTTCTCAGGACCTCAGTTTCCTTCTATGTTCAATGAGCATACTGGACTACAACTAAGGATCTATACTGTCAAAAGGCCCAATTCAGACCCACTAATTATTTTCATAAGGGTCATTTGCTAAGAGTAACTTTAATATTTTAAATATAGTTTTATTATTTTAAAAATGTATATGAAGTAATATTTGCTAGGGTAGTAGTTACAAAAATAGACTAAGTAAAATCTGGCCCACAGGTCAAAGGTCTGCCAATATTTGGACTAGATGATTTCCAAAGCTACTTTCAAGCTCTCAATTCAATGACATGACATTTTGAACCATAACAACTATAAAAATAGAAATAACCTCTGGATAATGAAAAAAATATTAATTTTCTTCATTTATGGATGAAAAATATGTGTCACTCTTCATTCTGGCTCACTTTTGTTCTCCCAGATTAAGAAACTAGAGTTGAATAAAGATTCTAAGAGACAGATAGAAAGACAAAAACACACAGAAACAAAAATTGAAACAGATTCAGAGCCAGAGCCAGAGAGAGAAGAAAAGAGAGGAGAGGAGAGGAGAGGAGAGGGAGAGAGAGAAAGAAAGGGAAAGCCCACACTTTCTCTTCCCAGACTGGAAATCATGAGAAGCATTCACTCAAATTTTTCTTCTAAGGTTATGTCAAATGCCACTGAGATGTGCTTTCTTTTATGTTAGCAAGAGTTCTTTGGGGGTACATGGGTGTTTATATATGTGTGTATAATATTTAATGTATTGCATATGATAGTATATATTATTACATGTTTATATAACTATATGTTACATTGTATCTGTGCATGTGCACATATATACATGTTTGTATACATATATAATGTAATACTTTTATATATTATGATATGTGATATTATATATAGCATATTACATAAATGTTGTATGTGTGTGTATACCCCCCCATCTTATTTTCTGTAGGTTGGCCTTTCTACCTGCTATGTTGCTTGTTAGGGAAAAAAAATTAAAAGCTCAGCTATGCACAGAAGACAGGTGAGATTTAGAAATAAAACAGCATTCTTATCAAAGGCATCTTACTGCCTCTCTGGAAAGTGAGCTTTAAATTCTTTTTGGCACAAGAAATAAATGCTGTACCTCTTCTTACTAAATACAATGAGGAGAATATGTAGATATGTACTGGTAAAATTTCATACTTTATAATAGTTCACATTAATATTGCACCTTAAGACCTTCACAGGACTTGATATACATTATCTCAATACATTTTCTTAGGCAAGGCTAGGGAATGATTCTGTGATTTCATTTATAGGAAAAAAATTTGTACAAGGAAACTCTTTCCACCAAGTAGTTTGACACCTTCTCTGCCATGTGTCTTCATATAGAATTTCTTAGAGCATTAAGAGGTTAAATAACATGCCCGCAATTACAGACTTGTCCACATATCCAAGGGATAACTTAAGCTTAGGCCATTCTGATTCCTAAGGTCTCTTTAGTCACTGTACAGCATGGCTTTTATAGGTGCTACTATTATCCTCGTTTTTCCCAGGAGCAAATCGAAGCTGAGAGATGGGAGATAACTTAAGTTGAACTACTCCTACCAGCTATTGAAAGCAAAGATTCAAGCACAGGTCTTCCTGACTTCATGTCCAACTTTCTATCTCTTCTGGTATTCTGACTTTTCCTCGGCAGTAACTGCTATAATGAAATTTAGCCATGGTAAAAGGTACTGGGGGCATGTAGGTGGCTCAGTGGATAGAGCACCAGTCCTGGAGTTAGTATGGCCCAAGTTCAAATGTGGCCATAGACACTTACAAGCTCTGTGATCCTGGGAAAGTCACTTAACCCTGTTTCAGTCCCTTAATTTGTAAAATGGGTTGGACAAGGAAATATCAAAGCACTGTAGTAGCTTTGCCAAGAACTCTTCAAATATGGTAACCAATAGTTGAACACTAAAGAAAACTACTGGGATCACTAAATACAACAAAACAAAACAAAAACCCATAAAAAGGTTTTGAGCAGATTTTAATAACAGCAATAAGGTAAATGGGTCATTACCCCCAAATGCTGCTATTTAGGAGAAAACCTCTTTATTATGTAACTTTTTGGTTTTCTAGTAGCATGAGACAAAACTAGAGATAACTGGCTCCAACTATATACTACAAGTATTGTATCATCATGGTGGTCCAGGGAGAGTTACCCAATACCTACAAAGAATAGGACTTTTCATTTTCCATTACCCATAATAGGATTGTGTTTTGGAACATCTTGCACTCCTCCCCACACACATCATCTTGGCTCTGAACTGTTGTTCCCTAATCTGAATTGGCATTGGAACACTGAGAGAATCAACACTGAGACTGTGTGGGAGAAGGAAAAGAGAAACTTACCTAAGTAGAATATCAGGGGCGCTGTAAGACTCAAATGAGATAAAGCACTTTGCAAACTTTAAAGTAGTATACATGTGCTAAATATCACCATCAGCAGCAGCAGCAGCACCCTATTTCTAGACTTGGTATGGCTTTATTCCCTGTGACTTCTTCTGCATTCCTGCTGAGCTAAACCAGTATTTATAAACCACTATGAACCAATATTTATAAATCAGTACAAGAATGTGCTAGTAAATGTTAGCAATGTTAAAAACTTGGACTCTCCAGAAAAAATGCAATCATATATACACTTTTAAATTTATTCTACATTATTATTTTTTTAAGTCTAGACCATCAACAAAAGAATAAATCAAGTCTTGGTTTGCAGCAATTGCTGCTGCTGAGCTATAAATGCTCACAGTGATAATTTAACAATGGAGTCTTACAAGTTGCAAGTCCACCTAACACCATGTGATTTAGGCTAAAAATCCAAATGGTGTTGATCATTATTATCAATTTGATCATATAGTATCCTACAGCAATCATAATAATGGCCCTAGAGTTGAACTCCATTGTATCAGAATCTGAGGTGCATGAGTTCTCATGTTCTTTTTTTTTTAAGTCTTGAACCAACTATTTTCCAAACTCCTAATGAATCAATGAGAGCATATTAAATACTTATTATTTGCAATGTGCTGAGAGAGACAAAAAAAGGACAAGTTTCTCCACTCAAAGGACTTATATCCTAACAATGTAAAGAATTAAAAGAAAAAAAATGAATTGAGGGGAAACCAAGAGATGGGGAAAAATAACAAGTAATGAGGGAAAGCTGTCTTTAGAATATTTGTAAACATAAATTTTTGAAGTTTCTTTTTTATATGCCTGAAACCATTGCTCACATATTTAACTATGCTCCATATGTAAAATGCCTTAAGGGAGATTAAAACACTGTGAAAGAGATATATTGCTTTAAATGATTGTTGCCCAAATCTGTGCTCAGTTCTACATGGGTTAATTTATTACAATGAATGATTGTATAATGTAATTCTAAGACAAAAAGGAATCTTTGGCAACAACAACAATATATCTCAATTTTTAATATTACGGCACTTATATTTGATGTATAATAAATTTTCAGACAGAAGTCTGTAGGGATAAGGACTTTGAATAAGGTGTTCTGGTTACTTATATTTTCCTTAACTGAGAGTCAGACAGAATGACAGACCTTTGTTTCAACTCACATTGTCTGCTCTCCTTACTTAGCAAGTGTGGCCTAGGGAGGTTAATGACCTGATTACTCTACATATCAGTTATCCCTATGCAATACTAGAGACTGAAAAATTATAGGAGCTTAAGGTAAATCTGTTATAACCCCAAGATTTTGTTTTATTTTTTTACTAGACCAGATATTTCATCAATATAAGAGGGTAAATTGAGTAATTCTTCTACAAATGTAATTGAGTTCAGCACGTTCTTTGCAAACTATAATTTTAGAGAATATCGTCTGTTGACTATTGAGCTAGTAGATGCAGTAGTAGTAATTGTAGTAGTAGTAGCAGCAGCAGCAGCAGCAGCAGCAGCAATAGTAGCAGCAGCAGTAGTGGTAGTAATAGTATAAGTAGTAGCAGCTGTCACTGTTTTTTGTTCTCAAGGAGGATTGATGATATCATGAGCTTGATGTCTTGACTTGCATGTGAATTGGAGAATTGCCTCTCTGGAGGCAGAGATATGCAAAGTCATCAACTTAATTCTCTCCTCCAGATGTATTGAAGTCCAATGGCAACACAAAAGTCAAGATAACTGGCAATGGTGTAGGATATAAAAAAATTAAATAGTCCCTGCAGTCAAGGAGCTATGTTGGTGATGGTAGTAGTGGTGGTGGTAGTAGTAGTAGTACAAAGCAGCTGCAACAATAGCAGCATGATGGTAATGGTGATGATGATGATGATGATGATGATGATGATGATGATGACAATGATGACAATGTTAGCTAGCATTCACAAACCTTTTTGAAATTTTCAAACACTGTACACATGCTGTCTCATTAGATACAACAATCCTGTGAGGTAGGTATTATTCCTACTTTATAAATGAGTGAAATGAAGCAAAGAAAGGTCACAGAAATAATATCTGAGGCTGGATTCAAACACAAACCCAACATTCCATCTTTTGTAGCACCTGAACACCTAAGAGACTTGTCCAGAGTCACTCAGCCAGTTTGTCTGTGATAATAGTTGCAAAGTAGCTTTTTAGTCCTGTCCAACTCTTTGGCACCAAATGGATGATACTTTCCATGGGATTTTCTTAGCAAAGATACTGCAGTGCCATTTTCTTCTTCAGTGGATTAGGGAAAACAGAGGTTGAGTGATTTGCTCAGAGTCACACTTAGATGGCTCCTAGGCAAACAAAGACTAAGTAACTTGCCCAAAGTTACACAACTAGTAAATGTCAAAGACCAGATATGAACTCAGGTCTTTCTGACTCTCTAACAATAATGCAATATTCACAACACCCATGGTGGTTATGAATATTCTGGTATAGTTGTGAATCACAAAATATAACAGTCTCTCCACATGGAGGATAGAACCAAAGCCTTTATTCAAATTCCAGAAAACTGAATCCCAGAACCAGAAAGCCAAAGTCATTATAGTAACCATGAAGTTGTTTCACATGGTTAATGCAGTGAACACCCACATTCCTAAGCCTTAACAACAGAACAGGATCCCTCAAGCAGGGATCCTCCTCTCTCACTCACAGTAGCACCTCAGCCTTGTTCTTGGAAGCTCTCAGTAAAAATTCCCAAAGGAAAAGTCTCAGCACAAGTTCCCAGAAGAAAGTTCTCAGCAGAAGTTCCAACCTCAGATGCTCACTATGAGAAATTCTGACTTTCCTACCCTGGGGTTTTTCCTTATGTACAGGATTACTCCTCCCTGTTCAGCCCATTCCTGTTACATCATCAACTTCCTCCAAAGGTGTTAAGTACTTCTGTTTTAATTAAATAGCTTACACAAGGTGTTAACTTGAAACAAGGTGCTAAGTAAATGTTTCCTTGCAAATACAAAGAGGCATGGAAGAAATTCAGATTCCATTAACATTATAGACTCCAGGCCCAGAACTTTACCCATTGAGTCATTTTGCTGTCACAGGATAAGAAATAGGTCTACACAATTCATGCAGTAAGATATCATAGTAGACAGTATCAGGAATTCTGAGTTCAACTCTACCCTCGGGCACTTATTAGCTGAGTGACCTTAGGCAATTAAAATCTCTTTACCTCAGTTTCTTCATCTTTAAAATTAGTACAATAACGATTGGGCAACTAGTGGGTATAGAGGATAGGGTACTAGGACTGGGGTCAAAAGGACTCATCTCCCTGAGTCCAAATCTAGCTTCAGACATTTAAACATGTGTATGACCCTAAACAAGTCATTGAACTTTGGTTGCCTCAGATTCTTCACCTGAAAAACGAGGTAGAGAAGGAAATGGCAAACCAGTTTAGTACTTTTGCCAAGAAAATCCCAGATGGGGTCATGATGAATGAGTCATGGCTGCAAGTGACTAAAGAAAAAGAAACATCATGATAAATGCCTATCTCCCAGGGTTTTGTAAAGACAAAATGAGATAATAATTTCAAAGTGATTTGTAAACCTCAAGTGTTGTATAAATACTATTTATTATTATTGCTGTTGTTGTTACTATTATAAGCACTGGCAAAAAGGGATAAGAAAAGCATTCTTTTTTTTTTTCTAGAATCCCAAAAGTCTAAAGCTAGTGTTTCATCTACTGTGTTGTTTTTCACCTAAGTATGTATGCTAGAAATGTCTAGGGGTGGCTAGGTGGCACCGTGAGTAAGAGCGCCAGTGAGTAAGAGTTGGGATGACTTGGGATCGGTTCTGGCCTCAGAAAATGAGCACCCACACACAAATAATGACTAGCCATGTAACTTTGATCAAGTTACTTAACCCCAATTGCTTTAAAAATGTCTTCCCATTTTCTGGTAGAGGTGCCATTCCTTTATTAATTTGTTAATATAAAAATTTTGGTGCAGAGTTAAGATGGTAGAGAAGAGACAGCAACTCAGCTAAATTTTCCTAAAATTTCCCTTCAAAAAAACTTTAAAATAATTCTTCAAATCAAATTCTGGCCTAGAAGAGGCAATGAAAGTTTGGGATGAGATAATTTTTAAGTCCAACATACCTTAGGAGGTCAGCGGGAGGGGTATGTGACATTCAAGTGGTGGTAGGCCTGGAATGTAACACATGATGTGGGTAAATCACCACAGCAACGTCAACAACAGGCTATGGAGGCAGCTACAACAGCAACAGTAGTAACTTCAGGATCTCTTAGCCCAGAGATAGTAAGAGGGTTAAATAATTGGTCAGAAAAAGATTACAGGAGACCCTTTGTTGGCATTCCTTGTAGGACCTTGTTGTGTTGCCAAGATACAGCTTCAGTGCAAAGAAGAGTACTTGTGGTTGCATCCATGGGAGCAAGAGTGTTGGTCACAAGTTCAGGGTGGTGAAGAATGCTTTTGGTCTTTCATAAAGGAGTAAGGAATCTGGTCTAAGTTCCAAGGCAGAAAAGAGCACTCAGAGCTGCAAGAAAGTAAGAGAACTGGTCACAATATTAAGATGAAGAAGAATGCTATCATATGTGACTGAGGGGGAATAAATCCCATTTCTGGTTAAAGATCATAGCACAGGCCAGGAAAGTAGTGAGCACACATCTTTGTAATGGTAATTAATTTGAATGGGAAGACCCCTTTTTGTATTGGCAAATAAGCAGGTACTTAGCACTTAGTAACTAATCAAAGCTCTATGAAAGAAACAGAAGGTATGAACCCCTGTTCCTGACTTAACAGAAAGGGGTTGACTGAAACAGGAAGTAGCTAATGTTGTGTGTATATAAGGAAAAGCCCCAGGAAGGGACAGTCAGAAATTCTTGGGACAAGCCTCTGGAGGAAGAGCAGCTACAGGAGAGAAATAAGAATTGAGAACTGAGCAAGAATTTCCTGAGAACTTGTGGAGCTTCTTCTGAAGAGAATCCCAGGAGGCTGAAGGGGAGTCCAGGAGCCTAGGAGCCCAGGAGCCTAAGAGCCCTCTCTGCCTCCCCCAGGCTGGATAAGGTGATTCTAAATTTTTTAACAAGCTGAAGAAGACTGAGGAAGCATGACGGTTATGCTAAGACTTTGTCTGTTTGTGGCTTGGTTGAGGCTTGAATTCCTGGGAACAGAAATAGTGAAGGATTTGAGATGGACTGGATCCTGTGAACTTCAGTTTGAAGCAGGACTTAAATGGAGAGCTGGACAAGGAACTGGGAGCTGTCTGCCTTTGAATCCAGGTGAGTGTTTGGTGGATTCAGGTAGGAATTGCCTGCCTTGAGTCAAAATGAAAAGACCTCTCTGCTGGTACTGAGTAGTGATGAAATTGTAGTTTTCTAGTGACCTAGGGGTGGAGGGTCTTTTCTAATGATTGTACTTAGTGATTAATGATACGTAGTAATTTATTGTTGAATAAGTGACTGATTGAATTAGTGTGCTCCATGAGTAGAAGACTTTGACTATTGTACTTTGAAATGATTGTTCTTTGTTCAAAACTTTGTGGCCAATATGGTGGAAACTATGTGGCCATTTTAATGATAAGCTCTTGTGAATACTATATTGTGATTTTCTGTAGTAAGTTGTAATACTGTGAGTGTTGTACCTTGATTTTCTGTGAATGCTTTCCTTTGATTTGTTATGGAATAAATAGTGTTCACTATACTGTGTAATCAGAACCTTAAAAGCTATTCACAGTAACATTGTTCTGGAAAGCTGCTTGTGCATGACATTAAAATATTCTTGGGGGGGGCGGCTATGTGGCGGTAGAGCGTCGGCCCTGGAGTCAGAAGGACCTGAGTTCGGATCCGGCCTCAGACACTTAATGCACACAAACAAACAAACAAACAAAAGACCTAGCCGTGTGACCTTGGGCAAGTTACTTAACCCCAATTGCCCTCCAAAAAGCAAAACATATATATATATATATATATATATATATATATATATATATATATATTTTCTTGGGTCATATCAGCTTGGAAGAATGGAAAACTTACAGACCCACAGAACTAGCTCTGAACAACAGTAGCACAAGAAATCTGGAGCTTGGAAGAGTGACCCTAACACCACAGAAGCAAAGCCCAAATTTAACACAAAGATAAAGGAAAAGAAATGTGATAGAAATATCATCAACAACAACAGCAACAAAAGAACCTGATCTTAAAAATCTACTGTGGTGACAGGGAAGATCAACACACAAACTCAGAAGTCAATGACATCAAAACAACTATAATGGCAAGTGCTGAAGTACTTCACACTGGGTTTCAGCTTTTGCATTAACACCTACTTTCAGGTCAAATTTCTTTTGAACCTTATATCAAGTATGTTAAGAAACAGAACATGTGAACCCCATAACTTGTGAACCCTAAAACTTACAAACTCCTGGGGAGGAGCTAATGACTATATAAGGAGAGCCCCAGTGCTAGAGAAAGAAAAACTGTGAAGCAGACTCTGGTGGTGACAGACTCAAGAAGGAGAAACTTGCCATAGTCCAGCACTCTGCTTTTCTGCTCTGTGTTAATGTTTGTGATACATTGTACAGAAGCCCTGGGGCCTTACTGGAAGCTGTGAAATAGGATTTTCTGGTTGTATGTTTACAGAAGTCCTGGAGGAGGGTTTTGGAAGTCTTGGGACTTTACTTATGATTTGTGCTGACCTCTCAGACTTTGTTTGTGGATCTGATTTGTGTTGATTTCTCAGACCTTATTGGTGGGTCTGAGTTGATTTCACAGGCAGATAGTGAATTGATTATGGTGACAGCAATGTTCGTGAATATTATTGTGGCTCTGTCAAGCTTTGTCTTCCTGGAAACAGGAACTGAGAAGGACTTGAGGTGGACTGGACATTGTGAACTTCAATATGGAAAGGGAACTGGATGAAGAACTGGAAATGGAGCTGGACAAGGAACTGGGAGCTCCCTGTCTTTGAACCCAGGTGACAGTTGGAGCTGGGACCATGGAAGAGGAACCATGGAAGCTAAGAGCCAGTCTTGAGTCAAGCTGAAAGAAGACTTTACTTGGATACTGTGTGCTGACTGAGAAGATAATGATTTATTGTGACCTAGGGGTGGAAAACTTTGAGTTTTGTACTTTGTGGTTGGTTGGATTAAGGATTTTGTGATTGACTAAATGATTGCACTTTGTTGAAAACTATTGTGGCCACTTTGGTGAAAACTATGTGGCCGTTTTAGTGATGTCATTGAGAATGCTGTATTTTGATTTTCTGTGAATGTTTTGTTCTGATTTGTTATTGAATAAAAAAAGGGTTCTCTATACTAAGTAATAAGAACCTTGAAAGCTATTCACAGCAGCAGTCCTCTAGAAAGCTGCTCATGTGGGAGTTTACAACAACTAAAAGTAAAATCTGTAAAAGTGTGAATGGGACAGAAACCCAACAATAATTCCTCGAAAACTTAAAAAGAGTTTTAAAAATCAAATAGAAGAGGTAGAAAAAAAGAGCAAAAGTAGTGAGATTTATGTAAGATAATTATAAAAAGGAGTTAACAACTTGTTTCAAGAGGAAAAAATGATGAAGAAAATAATACCTTAATAAAGAGAAATTATTAAATGGTAAAAGAGGAACAATTCACTGAAGAAAGAACTTCTTCATAAGCAGAATTAAGCAAGTGGAAGGACTGCATGTGATATTAACATTATAAAAATAAAGTTAAAAGAAAAAGATAGATGAAAATCTGAAAATATCTCACTGTAAAAATAATGAACCTAAAAAAAAACAGATTTATGAGAGATAGTATAATAAATATTGGGCTAACTGAAAGCCATGCACAAAAGGAAAATAAACAATTTGAGTCAAAAAATCTTAAAGGGGGTGGCTAGGTGGCACAATAAAAAGAACACCAGCCCTGGAGTCAGGAGGACCTGAGTTCAAATCCTGCCTCAGACACTTAACACAAAAACTAGCCATGTGAGCTTGGGAAAGTCACTTAACTACAATTACCCTCCAAAAAACAAACAAAAAAAGCAAAAAGAAAATTATAAAGGTAAACTGCCTAGAACCAAAATTTAAAATAGAAATTGAAAGAATCCATTGATCACATTGTAAAAAAATAAAGATCTCCAAATAAAAATGAAGCCTAGAACATATTCTGAGCAACCAGAAAGAAAAAAAAATCAATATCATGGAGCCATAGTCAGAACAAAACAAGATCGAGTAGCTTCAAGAATAAAGGAGAGAAGGGATTGGCAATAGAAGGCACACATAGTTCTATACGGCAACAGAGAGGTTTACAACCAAGAAAAACATACCTAGCAAAATTGAGTGGCTTCAGGGGAAAAAAAGATTTACTGAAACAGGGACTTTCAAATATTCAGGATGAAATATCCTGAGCAGAACAGAAAATTTGACTTTTAAATACAAAACAAGAGGAGTACACAAATGTAAACATGAAAGAGAAATCATAAGGAAATCACTTAAGTTAAACTATGTGGATTTCTGTATGGGAAGAGGATACTTGTAATTCCTAAGTACTTTGTCACTATTAAAGCAGTTAGAAGGAGTATACCTAGTTGGCATATATGTGAGGTGACTAGAAAAGATAATCTAAAAAAAATAAGGAATGAGAAATGAAGCTTCCCTGGAAGAAGGGGATAGGGAGAGGAAGAAGAAGGAAAATTATCTCACATAAAAGAGATAAACAAGGAAGTGCTTTTGTAGTGGGGGAGAAAAAGGAATGGGAGGGGTTGCAGGTAATGCCAGAACCTTACTCTCATTAGGATTAGCTCGCAAAGGGAGTAACATAAACACTCACTTGGGTATAGAAACCTATCTTACAAAATAGGGAAATAGGAGAAGGAAGGGATAAGAGAAGCTGGGTGGTGATAGAAGACAGGGTGAGTTAAAAAATCAGTGCTAACAAACAAAAAAGACTTTTGAGGATGAACAGTGTAAAAAGAAAGAGGAAGATAAATGGGAAAAATAGGATGTCCAGAACCATATAGTAATCATAACTGAATGTGAATGAGATGAACTCACCATAAGACAGAAGCAGAGATCTATCAGGACAGATTAGGAACTAGAATCCAACAACATGTTGTTTGCAAGAAACACACTTAAAACAGAGCAACATACACAGAGTAAGAATAAAGAACTGGAGCATAAACTATGACGCTTTAATCAAGGTAAAAAAAAAAAAGCAACTAATTTAAAGAAAAATCAGGGAAGCCACATGTTCTTAAAAGATATCACTGGGGCGGCTAGGTGGCACAGTGAATAGAGCGCCGGCCCTGGAATCAGAAGGACCTGAGTTCGGAGCCGGCCTCCGACACTTAATCCATACAAACAAAAACCTAGCCGTGTAACCTTGCGCAAGTTACTTAACCCCAATTGCCCCAAAGGGGAGGCTAGGTGGCGCAGTGAGTAAGACCGCCGGCCTCGGAGTTTGGATGACCCAAGATCAGATCCGGCCTCAGAAAATGAGCACCCACACATAAATAATGACTAGCCGTGTAACCTTGAGCAAGTTACTTAACCCCAATTGCTTTAAAAAAAAAAAAAGACATCACGGACAATGAAGTGATAACAAAACTAAGCATATATACAAAGAATTGCATAGCGTTCAAATTCTTAAAGGAGAAGTTAAATGAGTGATAAGAGGAAATAGGACAATAAAATTATACCAATGGGATATGTCAACTTTCCCCACTCAGAATTAGGAAAAATACATAAGAAAACAAGTTAAGGAATTGAATAAAATTTTTGAAGAGTTACATAAAATAGAAGTCTGGAGAAAATTGAATGGAAATAGAAAGTAGAATACTTTTTTTTCACTTATATATAGAACTTTCACACTCCAAAAAATGGACTATGAATGATTTAGCTGTTTAAATGATCCAAGAGAATTCTAAAGAAATTAGTTTGAAAACAAATGCTATCAGCCTTCAAAGAAGGAATTTATAAAGTCTGAATACAGATTATAGTATACTTTTTTTTGTTTTCTTTATCTTTCTTGCTTTTTTTTTGTAATATGACAATATGGGCTTTGTTCATGATTTCACGTGTCATACAAAGTTTCTTATCTTCACAGTGAGTAGAAGAAATTACAAAAAGAATATTAAAAAGAAATAATAAATTTACAAAATTAAAACACAAAAATATTGAGAATATTGCCAGCTTTCAAACTTATTTGTCCTCAATGCCAATCATTCCTTACCCTTATGTGTATGCACACACATGAACATGCACATATGCATGCATGCATGCATACACAATACAACCAAACATTGTTTATTGATCAGTCAGGCTTTTAATAATTAGGTTTTTCTTTCTACTTCACATGTAGAAAGAACAATGTTATCCAAAATGTAGGAACAAAACCCAAATAGAGAGAGAGAGAGAGAGAGAGAGAGAGAGAGAGAGAGAGAGAGAGAGAGAAAGAGAGAGAGAGAGAGAGTCAGACCTTTTTTCCTCATCTTTCATATGATGTTATAAAAATTTTTTATTAGAATAGGCTATCTCATCCCACAGGAGAGTAGGGGGAAGGGGATGAGAGGGGGGATGATTGAAGGGAGGGGGGGAGGGAAGGGGGAAGGGAAGTTTGGAGCACCCACTTTTGAAAAGGGACAGGATCAAAGTTGGGAATAGACCAAGTGGGAGGTGGGATAGGAGGGAGGGAAATATAGTCAGTCTTTTACAATATATCTACCTTGGTAATGTTTTGCATAGCTTCACATGTACAACATATACTGAATAATTTATCTTCCCAGTTAGGGTGGGTGACAAGGGAGGAAGGGAATGAATCTGGTATTCAAAGTTTTAAAATCAAATGTTTAAAAATGTATAAATACTATTATTAATGCTATTTTACATATAATTGGAAAATAAGATATACAAGCATTGAGGCACAGAGATTCACCTTGCCCTACAGAAAAAAAAAAGTCAAATGGGGTATGGGAGAAGATATGGGAGACAGCAGATGGGATGAAGGGATATTCTGTGAGACTGCTATTCTGGGGTGTGTGGTAGGGAAAAATGGGGGGAAAAGTATAACTCAATATCTGATGGAAATGCATGAGGTAAACCAGAAGTTAATAAAGAATTTGAAAAAAAAATTAGAAAGTGAAACATAGCTATGGCCAGATGTAGCCTATTGACCACATATGCACAGCTTCTTCAGCTCTCTTCACCCACTGTTACCAAGACTGCTTGCATTCTTCCAGCAGTACCAGATTTGTCAAGCAGAACTGTTAATAAGACAGTTATATAAATTTCTCAGCAAAATTAATCTTTGCAAATCCAGGGAATCTTTTGACAACTGGCAATAGTACATCTTGGCAGATTGAGTCCAATAAATCACACAGTATGATTTCTCTTTGAAAACAAGGATGTCTATATGCAAATCTACAATGATTATTTTAGGGACATTTTAGTGAAAAACAAATATATTTTCTAGGTGGTAAGTCCAAGGAATGTTTATTTGGTTTACTTTAAGAACTATATCCAAAAGAATTGGCATATGCTATCAGCAACTTTAATTATCCCTAGTTAAAGGGCAATGGAAATTTCATATCATGATGTGAATTATAAGAAACTGATTAACTTAAAAGTTGGGGGGAAATGGGGGAAAAGGATATAAGATAAAACCAGAAACAGAGGGATGAAAACATAAATCAAGAGACTGGGAAGATAGAGGTACCCTCAAGGTATTTAGAACTGAAGAACCTTGGTTGAAGAGCCTCTGATTTTTGGAGACTAAATTTGTGAGTGAGCCTAGATGAGGACATTTCATATGGATTGTATTCTCTAACCCCTTGATACCTTAGTTTTGAATTCACCTAAACTATCTCTCTCCAAAAGCATTGTTATATGTAAAAATTGCATGGGACTTTGATTCCCTAATTACCTTTGTTGGAGGTACAATATAATACACTAGATATAAATCATGTATATCTGTTATCTGCAATATTCCATTTTATTGACTTTGTTTTTGTTTTAATTATTGGATTTATAAATTCCGAGTGTGTCTTAATTATAGAATGACTGATGATAGACAGAAACCATTGAGTATGGCTTTGGTCAGATAGTTAGATCAAAACTACAAATTTGAATTTAAGTGGTCAATCAATAATTATTTCTTAAGAGCCTTCTTTTTCTTTTCCAAATGCTTTATTAACTTCTGGTTTACATCCTTCATTTCTACCAGATTTTGAGTTACAAATTGTTTCCCCTTTTTTCTCCTAACTACCACCACAAAATAGCAGTCCCACAGGATATCCCCTCATCCCATCTGCTCTCTCCCATATCTTCTCCCATACCCCATTTGACTTCTCCAGTAGGGCATGGTGTATCTCTATGCCCCAGTGCCTGTATATCTTATTTCCCAATTACATGTAAAATAGTATTAATAATAGTGTGTATATATATATGTATGTATATATATATAATTCCCAATTACATGTAAAATAGTATTAATAATAGTGTGTGTGTGTGTGTGTGTGTGTGTGTATATATATATATATATATATATATATATATATATATATATATATATATTTTAACATTTAATTTCAAAACTTTGAATTCCAGAATCATTCACTTCCTCCCTTGTCACCCACCCTTACTGGCAAGATAACAATTCAATATAGGGTGTACATGTATAGCTAAGCAAAACATTACCATAATAGATATATTGTAAAAGACTGACTATATTTCCCTCCCTCCTATCTCACCTCCCACTTGTTCTATTATCTACTTTGATCCTGTCCCTTTTCAAAAGTGGGTGCTTCCAAATTCTCTCCCCCCCACCAGCCTGCCCTCCCTTCTATCATCCCCTCTCTTATCCCCTTCCCCCCAACTCTCCTGTAGGGTTAGATACCCTATTTAGAGTGTAAGTATTCAATGAGAATAAGGTTTTTCCTTTTTGCCTTCCTGTTTTTCCCCTCCCTTGTAACCATTTTCCCTTGCCTCTTCTATATGAGATAGTTTACCCCCTTCTGTCTCTCCCCATCTCCTCTCATTATATTCATCTCTCACCTCTTAATTTCACCCTTTAAGTGCCATTCCTTTCTATTAAATTGGTCCTGTGCCCTCTGTCTATGTATATCTGTAAACATATATACACACATTCACTATTGTATTCATATGCCCATATACCCTCTTATAAATATATATATATATATATATATATTCCCTTCAACTATTTTCATACTGAGTAAAGTTTCAGAAGTTATAATTATAATTTTCCCATGTAGAAATGTAAATAGTTCATTTTTGATAAGTTCCTTATGATATTTCCCCTGTTTACCTTTTCACACTTCTCTTGTTTCTTGTATGTGAATGTCAAATTTTCTATTCAACTCTGTTTTTTTTCATCAAGAATGCTTGAAATTCCTCTATTCCATTGAATGACCATATTTCCCCTGGAAACATGATACTCAGTTTTGCTGGGTAGGTGATTCTTGGTTTTAATCCCAACTTCTTTACCCTGCTGAATATTATATTCCTAGCCCTTTGATCCCTCAGTGTGGAAGCTGCCAGATCCTGTGTTATCCTGATTATGTTTCCACAATATTCAAATTGTTTCTTCCAGGCTGCTTGTAATATTCTCTCCTTGATCTGGGAATTCTGGAACCTGGCTATAATATTCCTAGGATGTTTCTTTTTGTGATCTTTTTCAGGAGGTGATCAGTGGATTGCTTCAACCTCTATTTTGCCCTCTGGTTCTAAAACATCAGGGCAATTTTCCTTGATAATTTCTTGGAGGATGATTTCTAGGTTCTTTCTTTGATCATGGCTTTCAGGTAGTCCAATACTTTTTAAATTATCAATCTTGGATCTATTTTCCAGGTCAGTGGTTTTCCCAATGAGATATTTCACATTGCCTTCTATTCTTTCATTTGTATCTGTTTGACAGCATCTTGATTTCTCATACAGTCACTAGCTTCCATTTGCTCCAATCTAATTCTGAAGGAATGATTCTCCTCAGTGAGCTTTTGAGATTATTTTTCCATCTGGAAAATTCAGCTTTTTAAGGCATTCTTTTCCTCATTGCCTTTCTGAGCCTCTTTTGCCATTTGGGTTAGTCTACTTTTAAGGTGTCATTTTCCTCAGTCAGCCTATTTTCTCTCATTTCATAATTTTCTTGCATCATTCTCATTTCTCTTCCCAATTTTTCCTCCACTTCTCTTATTTGCTTCTTAAGGTCCTCTATGGCCTTTAACCAGCTCATATTTTTCTTTGAAGCTTTTTGTGCAGGAGTTCTGACTTCATTGCTTTGATGCTTTTTGTTGCCGAAATAGGAGTGTAAATTTGGATTGCTCTGTTTATTTTGCTTCTTTTGTCTGCTCATGTCAACACTCAATCACTTGACCCCTGGGTTTTTTGCCACAGTAGGACTCTGCCACCAGACAAGGGAGCTTCTGTGAAAAATGCTGGGGTTTTCTCACCTGCCGAGTTATTAGTTGGGTGCCCTGTCTGAAGCCTCCACACACTCTAGCAAGCTGGTCACACACCCCAGGACCTCTACCATAGATTGCAATCTATATCCAAGTAGGTTAAAGCAAGAGTGATTACCCCTCAGATTGGTCACTTGGTCCCCCTACACTCTGCAGGCCAGGAGCTAAAGCATCCACTTGTGGCTGCAGCTGCAGGGCCACAGCTACTTCTTCCCCTGGGGAAAAGCCAAAGCACTCCCAACTACTGTATCCCAAAGTCCACACTGCACTGACCTCTCACTATGTCCTTATCATCTATGTGTTGATAATTCTGGAAACCACCACAGCTCCTGGTGATCTGAAGTCCCTCCAGCCAGTGGTTGCCCGGACGCACCCTGAGGCTAAAACCTCTGGCTTGTACAGGATGGGTTCGGCTCACAGAGCGCAGTGCTGGCCAATTCCTGCCAGTGTGCCAAGCTGTCCTCAGTGGGAGGTTAGCTTTTCTGTGTCATTTTGTGGCTTTTGTAACTCCAAAGTTTGTTCAGAATTTTTACATGATTTGGGAGAGGTGGAGGATGGAGCCTCACAGAAGCCCTGTTTCTCTTCTGTCATCTTGACTCTGCCCCAACCTCTTAAGGGCCTTCTATGTGTTTGACTCTGTGGTAAGGAATGAGGATATGATAAAAATATATTTTTATTGCCCTTGAGTAGCTTACCTTCTATTGTATGAGACAATATAGAAACATAAAGTTATTTTTTAGACTGATACAAAATAATTACAAAGTCATTTTGGATAAAGAGGAACTTGGACATGGGCCAGATGATCAGAAAAGGCATCATATGGAAGGTGGCAATTTTCAAGGTATGCTAAGAGGTGTAAATAATTATGGAGTGTATTCCAGTGATGGGGAACACCATGAATAAAATATTAGAGATATAAGATGCATGACAGTAATAAAAGTGTAAATCAGAACAAGAAGGTCAGTTGGGTTGAATGGCATACATCCGAGATTAAACACATTGTCTCATATATAGTAAGTGCTTAATACATCATTGTTTACAGGTTAAATGGTGTATATTTGTAAACAATATGTTGTAGTATTTTGGTTTTTGACACACTTTGCTATCTTTTTTTCTGTTTCACGTCAGAGTTCACCCAATTTACATTCACAGTTATTATTATTATTAACTGTGTATTTCCCTCAATCCTATTCTTCCTCCTACTTCTCTCTCTCTCTCTCTCTCTCTCTCTCTCTCTTTCTCTCTCTCTCTCTCTCTTTCTCTCTCTCTGTCTCTTTTTCCTCCTCTCTTTCCTGAGGTAACCAGTGGATTATTTCACTGCCTATTTTGTTCTCTAATTCTAGGATACCAGTGCGGTTTTCTTTGATAATTTCTTAAAAGATTCTGTCCAGGTCATCCTTTTGATTGTGGCTTTCAGGTAGGCCAATAATTCTTATATTGTCTCTCCTGGATCTGTTTTCTAGGTTAGCTTTTTCCCCTATGAAGTATTTTACATTTTCTTCCATTTTTTTTCATTCTTTGATTGGCTTTGAGTGATTCCTGTTGTCTCATAGAGTCATTAGCTTCTACTTCCACATTTCTCAGTTTTAAGGCTCTGTTTTTCTCAATTAGCTTTTTTTTTCTTTTTATAATTTTTTCGAGGGCAATTGGAGTTAAGTGACTTGTCCACAGGCACATGGCTAGTTTTTTTTGTGTTAAGTGTCTCAGGCTGGATTTGAACCCAGGTCCCCCTGACTCCAGGGCCAGTACTCTATTCACTTCACCACCTAGCTTCCCCATCTCAATTAGCTTTCATACTTCATTTTCCCTTTGGCCAATTGTAATTTGTAAGGAGTTATTTCCTTCAGTTCATTTATGTATTTCTTTTCACATTTGACCAATTCTATTTTTTAAGCAATTGTTTTTTTCTCCTAGCCACTCAGTTTTTTTTCATAATTCTCTTGTATCATTCTCATTTCTTTTCCCATTTTTCTTCTACCTGTCTTGTATGATTTTTAGCTCCTTTTTTGAGCGCTTCAGTGAACTCTCTTTGTGCCTGAGACCACTTCTTGTTTTTATTTGAGGTTTTGCCCATAGGTGTTTCGGAATTTTTGTCCTTTTCTGGGATTGTCTTGATTTTCTCTGTCACCACAATAACTTCATGATCAGATTCCTTTTTTGTTTATTTTTGTTCATCTTGTTGGGGCAACCTTTTTCCTATATTCTTAATTTAATCTCTACTTCCGAGGTGGAAAGGGTTCTGCCTTAGGCTTCCTGTGCCAATGGTTTTAGGCCCTGGCTCTTTACCTGGTGCTACATCATGTTGCACTGAGGCCCATGGGGTACATCGTGTCTGATACTGTTTTGAGGGGTTGAACTAGGGTGTAACCAGTGCTGCTGGAGGTTTGGGGATTTGGTAGTTACCTGGTGTTTAGCTAAGATCCTCATGGCATTGTCTGCTAGTGGGATTTTTGTGCATTTCTCTGAGATTACACTGAAGTCCATGGAAGTCTGGCGACTGGAGGGCACCTGTTTTCCCTGGTCTGTGGTAATACATGAGCATATCCAGTCATTGGAGGATATCTTACACTGGTAGTTGGGCTGAAGTATGGAGGTCCAGCTATTATAAAATGCCTGCTTTTCCAGGCCTATTCCAAAGCGTGTGGGGGTCTCAGGAATGGAGTCCCCTGGTACCCCTGGCTATGCTGAAGCAAGTGTGAGATTCTGGTGCTGGCATTTGCCTGTTGTACTGGGAGGCTCCTTATCCTAGAATTTGCTCCCCTTTTAGCTGAGGGAGATTTACTTTTCTTGCTAGTCATCCAGGTCTTCTGGGTGAAAAAAACTCATGATCCCATTTTCCCACTGTCTCCATTCAGGATTTGTTCTGGGGAGCTATTTTATGGCTATTTGAATGTTACTATAGGACAGTTACAATGCTTTCCTCCTTATTCTTCCATCATGGCTCCAAGAAACCCAATAAAGAAATCTATCTTACCCAATAGGGAAGTAGGAGGGGAAGAGATTAAGTAAATGGATGAGGGTGCGGTTGGAGGCTGAGAGAAGGGATAGCAGACGAGGGAAGGTGATAGACATAAGCAAAACACTGGTGAGGAAAGAAAGGCTGAAAATAGAGGACAAACAGGAAGAAAAATGGGATGGAAAGAAATACATATTAATTACAACTGTGAATGTGAATGGAATGAAATCTACCATTAAAAGGAAGTGGATAAGGGGCAGCTAGGTGGCACAGTGAGTAAGAACGTCAGCTCCGGAGTTGGGATGTCCTGGGATTGGTCCTAACCTCAGAAAATGAGCACCGACACATAGATAATGACTGGCAGTGTACGTTGAGCGAATTACTTGACCCCAATCGCTTAAAAAAAGAAGCCAAGGGGCAGAGTAGAAACAGCTCATCCAAGCCACTCTGCCCCCAGATTCCCCACAAACTATGTAAAAGGGAACTCTGAACAACTTCTGGAGCCCCAGCACCCACAGAACGACACGTAGAAGGTAACCTCCTGCTGAGGACAGCCCAGCAGCCCTGCAGGAAGGACCACCGCAGCGGTCTGGGAGCCGGCAGCGCGCAGTGCGCAGAGTGTGGGGAGCCAAGCCATAGAGGACCTTAAGAAGGACTTTAAAAATCAAATAAGAGAAGTGGAGGAAAAATTGGAAAGAGAAATGAGAAGGATGCAGGAAAAGTATGAAATGAGGGTCAACAGCCTGACTGAGGAAAACAACACCTTAAAAAATAGACTGACTCAAATGGTAAAGGTGGCCCAAAAGGGCAATGAGGAGAAGAATGCCTTAAAAAGTCGCATTTGCCAGATGGAAAAAGAATCTCAAAAGTTCACTGAGGAGATTCATTCCTTCAGAGTTAGACTGGAGCAAATGGAAGCTAATGACTTTATGAAAAATCAAGATGCTGTTAAGCAGATCCAAACAAATGAAAGATTAGAAGACAATGTGAAATATCTCATGGGAAAAAGCACTGACCTGGAAAATAGATCCAGGAGAGACAATTTAAAAATTATTGGACTACCTGAAAGCCATGATCAAAGAAAGAACCTAGAAATCACCCTTCAAGAAATTCTCAAGGAAAATTGCCCTGATGTTTTAGATCCAGAGGGCAAAATAGAGGTTGAAAGAATCCACAGATCACCTCCTGAAAAAGACCCCAAAAAGAAAACTCCCAGGAATATTATAGCCAGGTTCCAGAATCCCCAGATCAAGGAGGATAGAAGGGCATGGAATATGATATTCCAGAGGGCAAAGAACTGGGAATGAACCCAAGGGTCACCTACCCAGCAAAACTGAGTATTTTGTTTCAGGGGAAAATATGGTCATTCAGTGGAATAGAGGACTTTCAAGCATTCTTGAGGAAAAAACCAGAATTGAATAGAAAATTTGACACCCAGACACAAGAAGGAAGAGATGCCTGAGAAGGTAATCAGGAAAAGAAATCAAAAGGAACTTATCAAAGTTGAACTATTTACATTCCTATATGGAAAAGCAATAACTGTGGCTGATGATATCTTTCTCACTATGAAAATAATGGAAGAAGGGTGTGTGGTCATATAAATACATATGTGAATGTGTGTGTATATGGTTACAGTTATATATGGATAGAAGGCATAGGTTGAATCTGTTGGGAAGGGAGAATACTCAAGGGATGAAATTATGAGGTGAGAGGGGATAGTGGCAAGAGGAGATGGGGAGAGACAGGGTAGGGTAAACTATCTCATGTAGAAGAAGCAAGGGGAAGTGGTTGCAAGGGAGGGGGAGATTAGGAAGGCAAAAAAGGCAAAACCACATTCTCATTCAATTTGGTTCAGGGAGAGAATGACATACATACTAAATGGGATATCTCAACCTGAAGCAGAATAGGGGGAAGGGGGATGGGAGGAGGGATGATGGATGGGATGGCATCCTTGGGGGAAGGGGAGGTTGGAAGTACCCACTATAGAAGAGGGACAAGATCATGTAGGGAATGGACCAGGTAGGGGGTGGGATGAGTGGGAGGGAATTATAAGCAGCCTTGTACAATATATCTACTATGATAATGTCTTGCATAGCTAGACATGTACAACATATACTGAATTACTTATCTCCCCAGAGGGAATGGGTGACAAGGGAGGAAGGAAATGGATCTGAAATTCGAGGTCTTAAGATTAAATGTTTCAAATATATATAAATACTATTATTAATACTCTTCTGCTTATAATTGGTAGATAAGATGTGCAGGCATTGGGACACAAAGATTCACCTTCCTCTAATGGAAAAGTCGAAGGGGGTATGGGAGAAGGTATGGGAGAGAGCAGATTGAAGGAAGCAATATCTTGTGGGACTGCTATTCTGGGAGGTTGGGTAGGGGAATAACTGGGGGAAAATGTAACTCAAAATCTGGCGGAAATGAATGATGTAAAACAGAAGTTAATAAAGCTTTTGTTTAAAAAAAAAGGAAGTCGATAACAGATAAAAAACAGAATCTTGGAGCATGTTGCTCACAAGAAATACACTTAAAGCAGAGAGACAGACAAAAGTAAAAGTAAAAGGCTTAAGCAGAATATACTATGCTTTAGCTGAACTCAGGAAAGAAAGCAGAGGTAGAAATGCTTACCTGAGACAGAGAAAAAGCAAAAATATTTAAAATTATTAAATTAATTTATAAATTAACTTATAAAATTAAAAAGAATTAAATGAGATAAAGAAGGAAACTACATCTTGTTAAAAGGTATCATAGGCAATTAAGCAATAGCAATACTAAACATATATGCACCAAGTGGCATATCATCCAAATTTCTTTAACATCTTGCTATTTTATTAACTTTATGTTTATTTTTAGTTTACAGCATTTATTTCCACAAGATTTTGAGTTACAAATTTTCTCCCTATCTTTCTGCTACCCACCACCCTAGAATAGTGATTGCACTGAATACCCCCTTCTCCAGTCTGCTCTCCCATATATCCTCTCACAACTTTCAAGTAGGGTAAGATGGATCTCCATACCCCAGCACCTGTATATCTTATTTCCCAGTGCATATAATAATAATAATAATAATAATAATAACAATTTTTTAATCATCTGATTTTAAAACTTTGAATACCAGATTCTTTCACTTCTTCCATTATCACCCACCCTTACTGGGAAGATAAGCAATATTCAATGCACGTTATACATGTGTAGTTATGCAAAACATGTCTGTAGTGGATATATTGTGAAAGACTGACTATATTTCCCTCCATCTCCAACTTGTTCTATTTTCTGCTTTGACCCTGTCCCTTTTCAAAAGTGTCTCCTTCTAACTACACCCCCCCCAATCTTCCCTCCCTTCTTTCATTCCCCCTATTATCCCTTTCCCCTCCTACTTTCCTGTAGGATAAGATACCCAGTTGAGTGTGTATGTTATTCCCTCCTTAAGGCAAATTCAATGAACATAAAGTTGGCCCATTCCCTTTTGCCTTCCTGTTCTTCCCCTCCATTGTAATACCTTTCCCTTGCCTCTTTTATATGAGATAATTTACCATATTCTGTCTCTCCCTATCTCCTCTCATTATATTCCTCGCTCACCTCTTAATTTTATTTTTACTTCTTCCTTCCTATTCAATTGATCCTGTGCCCTTTGTCTATGTATACCTGTTCTCACACACACACACACACACACACACACACATATACACATATATATATATACTCACATATGTATTCATACACACATATAGCATGTATGTATACACACACACAAATACACACACATTTATATTCCCTTCAACTATACTCATACTGAGAAAAGTTTCAAAAGTTACAATTGTCATTTTTCCATGTAGGAATGTAAATAGTTAAACTCTGATAAGTTCCTTATGTTATATTTTCCTGTTTACCTTCTTATTCTTCTCTTTCTTCTTGTATTTGAATGTCAAATTTTCTATTCACCTCTGTTTTTTTCATCAATAATGCTTGAAAGTCCTCTATTTCATTGAATGACCATATTCCCCTGACACATTGTACTCAGTTTTGCTGGGTGTGTGATTCTTGGTTTTAATCCTAGTGCCTTTGACCTCCAGAATATCGTGTTCCAAGCTCTTCAGTCCCTTAAGGTAGAAGCTTCTAGATCTTGTGTTATCCTGATTGTTTCCACAATTTCCTTCTTGGCTGCTTGAAACATATTCTCTTTGATCTGGGAAATCTGGAACCTGGCTATAAAACTCCTATGAGTTTTCTTTTTGGGATCTTTTTCAGGAGGTGATTGGTGAATTATTTCAATTTCAGTTTTGCCATCTGGTTCTAAAATATCAGGGCAATTTTCCTTGAGAATTTCTTGAAGGATGATTTTTAGGTTCTTTTTTTGATCATATCTTTCAGGTAGTCCAATAATTTTTAAATTATCTCTCCTAGATCTATTTTCCAGGTCAGTGGTTTTTCCAATGAGATATTTCACATTGCCTTCTATTTTTTTTTCATTTGTTTGGATATGTTTAATAGTACCTTGTTTTCTCATAAAGTGACTAGCTTCCATTTGCTCCAGTCTAATTCTGAAGGAATTATTCTGTTCAGCAAGCTTTTGAAATTCTTTTTCCACCTGGCAGATTTGGCTTTGTAAGTCATTCTTCTCATTGGCTTTTTGAGCCTCTTTTGCCATTTGATTTAGTCTATTTTAAAGGTGTTATTTTCTTTAATCAGGTTGATGACTCTATTTTCATGATTTTCTTGCATTACTTTCATTTCTCTTCCTAATTTTTTCCCACTTCTCTTACTTGGTTTTCACAATTCTTCTTGTGTTCCTCTATGGCTTGTAACCACTTCATATTTTTCTTGGAAGCTTTTGGTGCAGAAGTTCTGACTTTGTTTCTTCATCCTGTTCCATGCTTTGATCCTTTTTGTCCTCCAAAAAGGAATCTAAGGTTTGACTGACATGGTTGCTTTGCTTCCTTTGCTTTCTCATATTGCCACTCAGTTATTTGACTTTTGAGTTCTTTGCCACAGTAGAACTCTGCTTCCAGAAAGGAGAATTTTGTCCCAAATTGCTGGGGTTTCCACAGCTGCCCGATCTATTAGTTGGGTGCCCTCTCTGATCCTTCCACAAGTTCTAGCATCTGGTCACATATCCCAGAACCACCACTCAAGATAGTGATCCAGATCCAAGTATGTTGAGGCAAGAGTGATTACCCCTCTGAATGGTCGCTTTTCACCTATGATCTGCTGGCCAGGAGCTCTGAAGCAGCCACACAGTGGTGGCTGCCTACCCATAGGGCTTCTGCTGCTTCTCTCCTTCTTGCCCTGGGTGCAGAGGCCAGACTGCTCTCTGGGTCTCCCTGTTCCCAAAGACCACATTGTCCTTTTACTTTGCCTTTGGCATATATGGGTTGATAATTATGGAAACTGCCACAGCTGCTGGTGATCCATTCTGCAGAAGTCTGCTACATTAACTGCTGTTTGGGGCCACCCTAAGGCTAAAACCACAGGCTCATGTTGGGCTGGGCTTGGCTCCCTGAATGCTACAGTAGACCCTTCCTGCTGGCCTGCTGGGCTGACTTCAAGAGATTTGTTTCTGTCAGGTTGTGGGTTCTTTAGCTGTAAAGTTTGTTTAGAGTCATATTTTATAGGTATTTGAGATGGTTACGGGAGGAGCTCATGGAGTTATCCTGCTACTATGCTGCCATCTTGCCTCCACCACCCCCCCACCCCTACTTCTAGCATCCAAGTTTTTAAAGGAGAAGTTTAGTGAGTTACTGGAAGAAATAGACAGCAAATTTTTATTCATGGGAATTAATATAATTATTATATATCAGCTGTCCCCTGTCAGAACTTGATAAATCCAAAAACAAAACAAAACAAAAACAAAAACACAAAAACAAAACAACAAGAAAGAAACTAAGGAGGTAAGTCGAATATTAGTAAAGTTAGATATGACAGATCTTTGGAGTAAACTAAATAGGGACAGAAAGGCATATACCATTTTTTGGAGCACATAGCACATACACAAAAATTACCAATGTAATGGGGTAAAAAACCCTCAAAATTTAATGCAAAAAAGCAGAAATAATAAATGTATTCTTTTCAGATCCTAATGGAACAAAAACTATACATGCAATATAGTGTAATGGAAATCTAGATTAAAATTTAATTGTAAACTAAATTATCTTATGCTAAGAATAAGTTGTCAAAGAACAGATAGAAGCAATAATTTCAGCACAGGGAAAGGACAAAAATTAGACAACATAGCAAAATTTAATGGATGCAGCCAAAGCAGTAGTTAGGGGAAAATTTGTTTCGTTAAATTCTTACATCAACAAAATGCCAAAAGAACAGATCAACAAATTGGGCATGCAACTAAAAAAGAAAACTAGAAAAAAAATAGAACAAATTAAAAATCCCTAATTGAGGACCGGATTGGAAATCCTGAATATCAAAATTGAGATTAATAAGATTGAAAGTAAAACAAATCAAACAAAATCTATTGAGCTATATGGAAAAAATAGGTAAAGAAGGAGTTCTACCAAACTAGAGCACTGAAACTTAAATAAGGAAGAGCTAAAGCAGAGAAAGAAAATTATAGAACGATTTCTCTAATATCAATATAAAATTTTTAAACAAAATACTAGCAGGTGATTACAACAATATAACACAAGGATTATATACTATGTCCCAGTGGTATTGATAACAAAAATGCAGGGTTGGTTCAATATTAGGAAAACTATAAATATAATTCATTCAATATTAGGAAAACCATCAACATAAATGATCATATCAATAACAAAACCAACAGAAATCGTATGATTATCTCAATAGATACTGAAAAAGCTTTTGAAAAAATACAGCAACCATTTCTATTTATAACACAAAAGAGCACAGGACTAAAGGGAATTTTCCTTAAATTGATAAACAGTATCTATCCAAAACTATCAGTATACATATTCTGTAATGGAGGTAAGCTAAGAATAGGGTTGAAGCAAGGATGCCCACTATTAACACTATTATACACTATAGTACTAGAAGTGTTCGCTATACCAATAAGAGAAGAAAAATCAAAGGAATTAGAATAGGCATTGAGGTAACAAAACGATGGCTCTTTGCTGATGCTATTATGGTATACTTAAAGAAGCCTAGAGAATCAACTAAAGAAACTACTTGAAATAACAAATAACTTGAGCAAAGTTGCAGGATATAAGATAAATCCACATAAATCATCAGCATTTCATTATATGAATAACAAAGCCCAGCAGCAAGAGAAAGATAATTTCTATTTAAAACAACCATAAGCAATATAAAATATTTAGAAATATACTTGCCAAGACAAACCCAGGAGCTATATGAACACAGTTACAAAACACTTCACACAAATAAAGTCAGAACTGAAAAATGGGAAACATATCAATTACCCATGTGTAGGCAGAGCCAATATAATAAAAAAAATGACAATTCTGCTAAACAAATTTACTTAGTATCATACAAATCAAATTAGTAATAAAATTGCTTTATAGAGCTAGAAATAAATAACAAAAGAAATCTTCTGGAACAACAAAAGCTCATGAATATCAAAGGAATTAATGGAAAAAAGCTACAAAGGAGGTGACCTAGTAATACCAGATCTCAAACTATTTTATAGGGCAGATATTATCAAAACTATCTGGTGCTGGCTAAGAAATAGAGTGTTGGATCAATGGGATAGATTAGGTACACAAGACACAGTAGTTCATTTCTCTAGTATTCTATTTTTTTGATAAACGTAAAGACCTCAGCTTCTGGGAAAAAAATCCACTAATTGACAAAAACTGCTGCTAAAACTGGAAAATTATAAGACACAAACTAGGTATAGACCAACATCTCACACCACATATGAAAATAAGATCAAAATGGGTGCATGATTTAAACAAAAAGGATTACATTACAACCAATGAGAAGAGCAAGGAATAATCTACCTGTCATATCTATGTGTAGGAGAAAAAATCATGTTGAAAGGAGAGATAGCATTCAAAATGTAAAAGTGGTGATTTTGATTATATTAAATTAAAAAAATATTTTTGTACAAACAAAATCAATGCACCTGAGATTAAAGGGAAGACAAAAAGCTGGGAAACAGCCTTTACAGCAAGTGTATCTGATAAAGCCCCAATCTCTCAAATATATAGAGAACTGAGTCAAATTTAAAAGACTACAAGCTATTCCCAAATCATAAATGGTCAAATACATGAACAGGCAGTTTTTAAATGAAGAAATCGAACCTATCTCTTGGCATTTGAATAAGTGCTCTAAATCACTTTTGATTAGAGAGATGCAAATTATAACAACTCTGAAATACCACCTCACATGTATCAGAATGACTAATAGAACAATGATAAGACAAAATAGGCCAAAAAAGGGAAAATGATAAATGTTGGGAAGGATGTGAAAAAATTGGGACACTAATGCACTGTTGGTGGACTTGTGAACTGATTCAAGAATTCTGGAGAGCAAGTTGGAATGATTCACAAAAGGCAACAAAATCGTGCATACCCTTTGCTCCAGCAATACCACCATGTTTTTATTCCAAAGAGAACATAAAAAATGGAAATAGGCATGTGCAACAATATTTATGGCAGCCTTTTTCATGGTGGCACAATATTGGAAATTGAGTGCCTGCCCATCAATTAGGAAATGGCTGAGAAAACTTGGCATATGCATGTGATGGAATACTATTATGCTATAAAAAATGATGAACAGGCAGATTTCAGAAGATCCTGCAAAGGCTTGTATGAAGTGATGCGAAGTGTAAAGGGAAGAACCAGGAAAACTGTGCCCAGTATCAGCAACAATATCAGCTCTTCTCAGCAACATAATGATCCAAAACAAGTACAAAGGACTCAGGAGGTAAAATGTTATTAAAATATACAGATAAGGAACTGATGAACTTTGAATGCACAGCAAAGCATATTTTTTCACCTGCTTTATTCTTCTTCATGGTTTTTCCCCATTTGTCCTGTTTCTTATTTCACATTTGTGACTAATATGGAAATATTTTTCCATGAGAGTACATATATAAATTATACCAAACTTTCTATCATTTACAGAAGAGCAGAGGGGAAGGAGGGTGGGAGAAAAATTTGGAACTCAAAATCTTGTGAAAATGAATGCTAACAATTTTCTTGACTTGTAAAGGGAGAGATAAAATACTATTAAACTTTTATAAAAGGGTATATGGAGACAGATAACATTTAGTATTGTTGAAAAGAATAGATTGGAGGGGTGGCTAGGTGGTGGAGTGAATAGAGCACTGGCCCTTGAGTCAGGAGGACCTGAGTTCAAATCCGGCCTCAGACACAACACAAAAGCTAGCTGTGTGATCCTGGGCAAGTCACTTAACCCTAGCTGCCCTCCAAAAAAGCAAAAAAAAAAAAAAAAGAGAGAGAGAGAATAGGGATGGCTAGGTGGTGCAGTGAGTAAGAACACCGGCCTCAGAGTTGGGATGACCCAGGATTGAAACCGGCCTCAGAAAATGAGCACCCACACATAAATAATGACTAGCCGTATAACCTTGAGCAAGTTACTTAACCCCAATTGCTTAAAAAAAAAAGAATAGATTGGGACAACTTTGGGTAAAGATTTAAATGACAAAGAAGGAACAATGTTGCATGAATTTAAGAAAAAATATTATATGGATTATTCCATAGGACAGATTTTCTCTAACTAAAAAATTGTAAAAGAGTAAGAAATTGAAGATGAGGGAAAAATCACCAGAAGCGTCACATATCAGTGTTACAATTAGTTCTGTAAGTTACTATTCACAATTTCAGAGTATAAAGTTAGATGGAAATGCTTCATGTCTTAACCTAAATGGATATCAGCTCCCAATGTGGACTGTGAGCCTTGCCCCATCATTTTTGCTACGTGCTGCTTCAAATTTGGTTCAGGCTCTAGACTGTCCAGAGCTGCCACAAATGAAACAAGCAAACAAACAAACAAACAACAACAACAACAAAATAGAAGGTGCCAGAGGCCTCATCATGCAGATAATATGGCCAGACTTTATGAAATGTTTTTGCCAGTCTATAAGTCAAGACAGAAGAATGTCATGTTTTTTGATGTTTGTCAAAAAAACAAAATCACTTTCCAGTTGCTGCTAGCTGTGACTCTTATAGATGAAGAATGAGATCTCTTGCTAAATATAGATGGTCCTATAGATGGTCCTGGAACACAGCAGCTCTAACAGTCCAGACATATCAGGACCGCAAATCTAAGAAATACAGAAAGGGGGTTCAAGAGAGAAAAAAAAAGCTATGATAAAATTCTCTGTGATGAAATCAAAGAACTTAGAATCCAAGCAATCATTAAATACCTCCAAAACTGTTAGAAAGGAAGAGCTTGAAAACTAGCTGAACAACATGTTTTCTGAAAGAAGGAAACAAATGAATTAAAAAAAAATGTATCCCTGAAAAATTGTGACTGCCTTATAAATGGGTTGAAGGGGAAGACACATAGGACACAAGGGAACACATAAGACACACAGGGGGAAGACACATAAGACACACATAGGGGAAGACACAAGAGGGATCACTGCTCCAGTGCAGTCCTCCAAGAAGGTGCTATTTATAAACTCACCCCAAATTAGCGTTCCAGCATGGTAACTACACTATGCTTACTTTTGTATTTCAGACAACAGTTGACATAATAAATTAAAGATGTTCATTCCAATCAATAATTCTTTCTAGCTTAGCATTCTAATACCTTGACTTCTTTAAGCAAATGGAATGCTGTCCCACACTCACTGTGCTACCCACCTGCCGATATTAATATCTAGGCTCCAACTAGCTCTCTGTGTTTGTTTCCTCAAGATCAGGTACTGCTAATTAAATGGATGTGACAAGAGCCGGGTGTGATTGATGCATGCATTTGGGCAAAAATACTAGAAAAAATAGAAAGATTCAACTTTAATAATGTTTAATATACAGATTTGACATTGATGTTCTCACTTGGTTTATGTCAGACAGTCCTGTGTCATGTATGGTACAAGATTTATCCTGAGGGAAGAATGGGTGCTGCGCAACATAGAGGGAATGACAGCATCATCATCACTTTAAGCATATTATGACATGTTGTGCTACAAAGTATTAATCCACAAATTTTTAAAATAATGAAGTATGTTCAATCACTTTGGTTTTGCCAGTGGGCCAACTTCTTGGCAACCACTCTCCTGCCCAGTTTTTAGATCATTTCTGGGAATACTTAACTATTCCCAATTCCAGGACTCCTACCCTAGACTTTATTCCCTGTCCCCTTTCTCAACTGTCCTGATTGATAATGCCTCATGTAGCCCAATATATGTGGGCTGATACCTGGAAATATTATCAGAGACCACATTACCTTCCCCTATTCCTACCTAACAATTGTTTCTTCTTTTCAGATCTGGAACTGTATGGTAAATCAATACTGCCATGGCTCCTTGGTTCTATCAATCTATTCTCGTGTGACAAGAGTCGTTTTTCTGGTAACTTTTGAAATCAAAATACTCTGCTCATTGCTACCATATATATTTCCTTCTCCTATGAAAATATGAACTCCTTTGGGGCACGGATTGTTCTTGTTTTTGTATATACTTCCCTAAAATTTTGTAAAATGTTTGCTACAGAGTAATTGCTTAATAAACACTAATGTATTCATTCCCTAAGAATCAATAGCAATGATACCATTTTAGTAAGAGTTAAATAAATTTAACTAATTATTACATAAGATAAATCATTGACCATGTCAATCCTCTGTTCAAAACTCCAGTTGTTATCAATTCTATGTTCAAAGATAAAATTTTCTTTTTGACATTTAAATACCTTGTATTCCTGCTCCCCTCTGACAACCTTTTTAGGCTTCTCACATTTTTTGTTTTTGTTACTCAGCAACACTGAATTCTTTGCTGTACCATAATTGAACTCTGGTGGTTTCCATGCCTGGAAGGGTCTCCCTCTTCATCTCTACTTCCTGGCTTTCCTAGTTTTCCTGACTTCTATTGAAATCCAGCTAAAACCTTGCTTTCTACAAAAAACAAACAAACAACAACAAAAAAAAACTTTCCTGATTCCTCTTAATTCTAATAGCTTCCTTCTTTTGATAATTTCCAAGATTATTTCCAATTTGTATTCTACCTATGCTGTTCACACATAGATGTTTGCATGTTATCATCTTCACTAGACTGTGAAATCCAGGTGAACAGGGCCTGTCTTGGTTATCTTCTGCCTTTCTTTGTACCCAGAGTGGGGAAAGTATTAGACAATGAAATTCTTATTGTGTGACTGATTGAATATAAGTAGCATTTGATTTCTCTTTCTTTTTTTAGTTTTCAATAGTCACTTTTATAAGATTTCGAATTTTTAATTTTTCCCTCCATACCCTTTCCCCCCCACAAGCCATCATGCAATCTGATATAGGTTATACATGTACAAATCATAATAAACACATTTCTACAGTAGCCATATTGTGAAAGAAGAATCAGAACAAAAGTAGAAAACTGTGAGAAAGAAAAAAAGAAAAAATGGTTTGCTTCATGATGCATTCAGACTCTATAATTCTTTTTCTGGATGTGGATAGCATTTTCCATGATAAGTCTTTTGGAATTGTCTTACATCGTTGCATTGCTGAAAGGACTTAACTCTATCAAAGCTGGTCATCACACAATGTAGCTATTACTGTGTACAATGTTCATCAGTTCCTGCTGACTTCATTCAGCATCAGTGCATGTAAGTCTTTTCAGGTTTCTCTGAAATATTACTGTTCATCATTTTTTATAGCACAATAGTATTTCATTACATTCATATACCACAACTTGTCCAATCATTCTCCAATTGAAGGGCATCCCCTAATTTTGTAATTTTGGCCACCACAAAAAGAACTGCTATAAATATTTTTATACATGTGAGTCATTTTCTTTTTTAGAATCTCTTTGGGATACAAACCTAGTAGTGAAATTGCTGGATCAAAGGGTATGCACAATATTATAACCCTTTGGCATAGTTCCAAATTGCTCTTCAAAATGTTTGGATTAGTTCATATCTCCACCAACAATGCATTAGGGTTTCAATTTTCCTACATTTATCCAACATTTACCATTTACCTATTTTGTCATGTTAGCCAATCAGATAGGTGTGCTGTGGTACCTCAGAGTTATTTTAATTTGCATTTCTCTAATCTATATTGATTTAAAGCATTTTTCATATGAATATAGATAGCTTTAATTTCTTCACTTGAAAAATGTCTGTCCCTATAAGACAATGATCTATGCCTTGTTTCTGTCATACTATTTTCCAGTTTTCCCAGCAGTTTTTTCAAATACTGAGTTCTTATCCCAGAAGATGGAATCTTTGGCTCTATCAAAAAGTAGATTACTGGAGCAGCTAGGTGGTACAGTGAATTGGCCCTGGAGTCAGGAGGACCTGAGTTCAAATCCAGCCTGATACTTAACAGAAAACTAGCCATGTGGCCTTAGGCAAGTCACTTACCCCCAATTGTGCCACCAAAAAGCAAAAAAAAAAAATGTAGATTACTAGAGTCGATGCCTACTGTGTCTTGTGTTCCTGACCTATTTCACTGCTCCACCACTCCATTTCTTAGCCAGTACCAAGTAGTTTTGATGATTATTGCTTTAAAATATAGTGTTAAATCTAGTATGGCCAGGCAACCTTCCTTTGCATTTCTTTTCATAAATTGTCTTGATAATTTGAACTATTTGCTCTTCTGTATTTTATTTTTATTTTTCTAGCTCTATAAAATATTTTTGGTAGTTTGATTGGTATGGCTCTGAGTAGGCAAACTAACTTAGGTAGAATTGTCACTTTTATTATATTAATTCAGTCTACCCATGAGCAACTGATATTTTTCAATTATTTAGATATGACTTTATTTGTGTGAAGTATTTCATAATTGTGTTCATATAGATCCTGTGTTTTTCTTGGCTAGTATAATCCCAAATATTTTATAATATCTACAGCAAATTTAAATGGAATTTATCTTTATATCTCTTGCTGCTGCGGGTTGTTAGTGATATATAGAAATCCTGATGATTTTGTGGGTTGATTTTATATCCTGCAACTCTGCTAAAATTGTCAATTATTTCAAGTAGGTTTTTTTGTGATTCTATAAGTATATCAGCATATCATCTGCAAAGAGTGACAGTTTTGTTTCTTCATTGCCTATTCTATTTCCTTCAATTTCTTTTTCTCCTATTATTCTTAAAACTAACATTTTTAGTGTAATATTGAATAAGGCTACTGGTGGTGAATTAACACTTTTCATTTTTGATACTGGTAATTTAATTTACTTCTTTCTTTTTAAAAATCAAATTAACCAAAGGTTTATCTCTTTTCTTGTTTTTTTTTTCTTCTTCCATAAAACCAGATTTTAGTTTTATTTTTTAGTTCAATAGCATTCTTACTTTCAGTATTATTATGCTCTTCTTTGATTTTCAGAATTTTTAATTTGTTATTTAATTGAGGATTTTTCATTTATTATTTTTCTAGCTTTTTCAATTTCATGCCCAATTCATTGATCTACTCTTTCTCTATTTTATTCATGTAAGCAATTACAGGTATACAACTTCCCCTAAAGCTGCATCCCATAAGTTTTGGTATTTTGTCTCATTGATTGTTTCTATTATCTGTTGTTTAACCCATTCATTTTTTTTTTTTTTAACAATTGGGGTTAAGTAACTTGCTCAAGGTTACATGGCTAGTCATTATTTGTGTGTGGGTGCTCATTTTTCTGAGGCTGGATTCGATCTCAGGTCATCCCAACTCTGAGGCCGGCGCTCTTACTCACTGAGTCACCTAGCCGCCCCTTTTAGGGCAATTGGAGTTAAGTAACTTGCCCAAGGTCACACGGCTAGGTTTTTGTTTGTGTGGGTTAAGTGTCTGAGGCCGGATCCGAACTCAGGTCCTTCTGACTCCAGGGCCAGCGCTCTACTCACTGCGCCACCTAGCCGCCCCCCATTCATTCTTTAAGATTAGATAATTTAGTTTCCAATTAATTTTTAGGCTACCTTTCCATAGTCCTTTATTATATATATATATATATATATATATATATATATATATATATATACATATATATATATATACATATATATATATATATATATATATATATAATTTTTATTACACCATGTTCTGAAAAGGTTATGTTTAATATTTCTGCATTTATGTCTTGAACTGTGTAGTTTCTTGTTTGTTTATTTGGGGTTATTTTTGTCCTAGTGTATGGTCATTTTTGTGTAGGTGCCATGCACCATTGAGAAAAAATGTATATTCCTTTCTATCCCCATTCAATTTTCTCCAGAGGTCTACCATATCTAACTTTTCTAAAATTGTATTCATCTCCTGAACTTCTTTTTTGTTTATTTTGTGGATAGATTAATTTAGTTCTGAGAGGGGGAGGTTGAGGGTCCCATTAGTATAATTTTGCTGACTATTTTTTTCTTGTAACTCACTTACCTTCTCCTCTAAGAATTAGGATGCTACAGCAGCTGGTGCATATATGTTTATTATTGCTATCACTTTCCAGAGGACTGCTGCTGTGAACACTTTCAAGGTTCTGATTACACAGTATAGCGAACTCTCTATTTATTCAGTATCAAATCAGAGCAAAATATTCACAGAGAACAAAGTACAGTATTAAGAATGATATAACTTCACAACTTATCTAAATGGCCTCATAGTTTTCACCAAAGTGGTGACATAATTTTTAGCAAAAGATAACATTCATTTAGTAAGTCTTTCATTTGGTAAATCCTTAATTCTATCACACTTAAGAAGGCAAACCTCCTTAATTGACACAAAGTACAAAGGTCAAAGTCCTCCACGCATGGGGTGCAATCAAGTTATACTATCATCAGTCACTACTCAATCCCCTCTTAAAGGGTAGTGGAAAGTATAAAAGCCATCCACCCCTATGTCACAAGTAAGTTACAATTTCATCACTCAGCATTAAATACCCAAGGAGAGGTCTTTTTTCATCTTGACTCAAGGCAGGCTATCAGCTTCCATGGTTCCTCTTCCATGGTCCTAGCTCCTAGCTGAATCCACTAAGCTGTCACCTGGGTTCAAAGTCAGACAGTTCCCAATTCCTTGTCCAGCTCTCTGTGTGGTTTCTGTTCCATATTAAAGCTCACAGTGTCTAGTCCACCTCAAGTCCTTATTCAAATACAAGGAAACTGAGTCCCAGAACCAGAAAGTCAAAGTCATTACAGTAACCACAAAGCTGGTACACATGGTTAATGCAGTAAACACCCACACTCCTAAGCCTTCACAACAGAAGAGGTTCCCTCAAGCAGGGATCCTCCTCTCTCACTCACAGTAGCTCCTCAGCAGAATTTCTCCCTGGTTCTTGGAAGTTCTTAGCAGAAGTTCCTGGAAGAAAGATTTCAGCAGAAGTTCTGGCTGGCTCTCAGAAGAAATCACTGCCACCACAAGATCTGTTAGCAAAATCAAAATCACTTTCTCCAGTCTGGGCCTCTCCTCCTCAGCCTCCAGTTGCTTGCTTCAAGAATTTTTGTCTCAGTTCTCAGTTCTCATTTCTCTTCTGAGTTCTTCTTAATTCTCATTTCAGTCCTCAGTCCAGCAATAGTAGCCCAGCATCCAAATGCTCACTGAGAGAAATTCTGACCTTTCTCAGCTTGGGCTTTTCCTTAGATAAGGTATTAGCTCCTCCCTGTTTTGACCTTTCCTGTTACAACAAAAAGTTCCTCCCACTGTGGGATTCATAATTTCTGGATCATAATACTTGATACAATCACACTTGAAACAAGGTGCTAAGTGCTGGCCAATACAAGAGAATCTTCAGATTACATTATTATTACATCACTTCATTGTCTATGGTACCTTTTAGCATCATGTAGTGTCCTTCCTTATGTCTTTTAATTAGATCTAGTTTTGCTTTTTCTTTGTCAGGATTGTTACTTTTATTCATTTATTTATTAATTTATTTATTTATCTATTTATTTGTTTGTTCGTTCATTCATTCATTCACTTATTTGTTTGTTTGTTTGTTTGTTTATTTATTAGTTCAGCTAAAGCAGAATATATTCTGCCCCAGTCCCTTACCTTTACTCTCTGTATATCTCTCTGCTTCAAATGTGTTCTTGAAAACAATATATTGTAAGATTATTGTTTTTAATCCAGTCTGCTATCTACTTCTGTTTTGTCAGAGAGTTAATCCCATTCACATTCATAGCTATGGTTACTAATTTTGCCTTCAATCCATCCCCACCCCCATTTATGCTTTTTTCTCTTCTTTTTCCCTTCCCACTTCTCCTTTGTTTTGCTTCTGACCACTGCCTCTCTTAATCTGCCACCACTTTTGTCACCCCTGCCTTTTGCCCCCTTTCCCCTACTACTTCTTCTGTCCCTTATGCTTTCCTTTCTATAAACCCTCTTCCATATCTTTCTCCTTTTCCTTCCTATTTCCTATAGATTAACAAAGATTTCTATACCCTGTTGAATGTGTATGTTATTCTTTCTTTGAAGGAAATTCAGTGAGAATAAGATTCAGACATTTCTTGCCTCCCTCCCTTTCCTCCTCCTCTCTAAAAGGTCTTTGTGTCTTTGTGCCTCTTCATGTGATGTAAATTATCCTTTTCTGCTTCCTCTTTTCTTATTCTCCCAGTAAAATTCTTTTTTCACCCCTTAGTTATTTTTTTATCATCACACAAAAATCAACTTATGTCCCCTGTCTATGTATAGCACTATTCTAGGTTGTGATAAAGATACAGTTCTCAAGAGTGTCAACTATAATCTTCCCATATAAGAATGTAAACATTTTAACCTTATTGAATAATATCTCTTTTTCTTTTTACCTTTTTATGCTTTTTTTGAGTCTTATATTTGAAGATCTGAATTTCTGTTGAACCCTTATTTTTCCCTTAGAAAAGTTTGGAAATACCCTATTTCATTAAATACTCATCTCCTTCTCTCAAAGATTATACTCTGTTTTGCTGGGTAGTTGATTCTTGATTCTAATCTATGATTCTTTGCCTTCCAGAACATCATATTCCAATCACTCTGATCCTTTAATGTAGAACCTGCTAAATCCTGCAGAATTCTGGTTGAGGTTCTACAACATTTAAGTGGTTTCTAGCTTCTTGCAGCATTTTCTCCTCAACCTTATAATTTTGGAATATGGTTAAAATATTCCTTGGTGTTTTTATTTCGGGATCTCTTCAGAAGGTAATCAATATATTCTTTTTTTCTTTATTAAACAAATGCTTTATTAACTTCTGGTTTACATCATTCATTTCCACCAAATTTTGAGTTACAATTTTTATCCCCCATTTTTCCCTACCCACCACCCCAGAATAGCAGTCCCACTAGATATCCATTCATCCAATCTGCTCTCACCCCTATCTTCTCCCATACCCCCTTCAACTTTGCCATTAGGGCAAGGTGAATCTCTGAGTCCCAATGCCTGGACATCTTATGAAACATTTAATTATAAAAGTTTTATTTTCAGATCTATTCCCTTCCTCCCTTGTCACCAACTCCCTCTGAGAAGATAAGCAATTCAGTATGTGTTGTATATGTATAGCTATACAACACATTACCATATTAGATATATTGTAAAAGACTGCTTATATTTCCCTCCCACCCATCTCGCCTCCCACCTGGTCCATTCCCTACTTTGATCCTGTCCCTCTTTGATAGTGGGTACTTCCAACCTCCCCACCCCCCAGAATGCCTTCCCCTCCATCATACCTCCTCTCATCCCCCTTCCCCCTCCTCTCCTGCAGGGTGAGATATCCCATTTAGTATGTATATGATTCTTTCCTTGAGCTAACGTCAATGAGAATATGGTTTTGCCTTTTTGCCTTCCCGTTCTTACCCTCCCCTGCAACTATTTCCACTTACCTCTTCTACATGAGATAGTTTACCCTACACGTGTCTCTCCCCATCTCCTCTTGACACTTTCCTCTCTCACCTCTTAACTTCACCCCTTAAGAATCATCCCTTCCCAACAAATTCAACCTATACCCTCTATCCATGTATACCTGTGAACATATGCCATGTACCCTTCTTCAATTATTTTCTTAATGAGAAAAGTTTCATCAAACACAGTTATTGTTTTTCCATGTAGGAATGTAAATAGTCCAACTTTTATAAGTTCCTTTTGATTTCTTTTCTTTGATTACCTTCTCAAGCATCTCTTGCTTCTTGTGTCTGAATCAAATTTTCTATTCAACTCTGGTTTTTTCCTCAAGAATGCTTGAAAGTCCTCTATTATACCGAATGACCATATTTTCCCCTGAAACAAGATACTCAGTTTTGCTGGGGAGGTGACCATTGGCTTCAATCCAAGCTCTTTGCCCTCTGGAATATCATATTCCATGCCCTTCCATGCCTCAGTGTAGAAGCTGCCAGGTCCTGTGCTATTCTGATTGTGTTTCCACAATATTGAAATTGTTTCTTCTGGCTGCTTGGAGTATTTTCTCCTTGATCTCAGAGTTCTGGAACCTGGCTATAATATTCCTAGGAGTTTTCTTTTTGGGATCTTTTTCAGGAGGAGATTGGTGGATTCTTTCAACCTCTATTTCCCCCTCTGGATCTAAAATATAAGGACAATTTTCCTTGAGAATTTCTTGCAGGATGATTTCTAGGTTCTTTCTTTGATCATGGCTTTGAGGTAGTCCAATAATTTTTAAATTATCTCCCCTGGATCTATTTTCCAGGTCAGTGGTTTTTCCCATGCGATATTTCACATTGCCTTCTATTCTTTCATTTGTTTGGATCTGTTTAACAGCATCTTGATTTCTCATAAAGTCACTACCTTCCATTTGCTCCAGTCTAACTCTGAAGGAATGAATCTCCTCAGTGAGCTTTTGAAGTTGTTTTTCTATCTGGCAAATTCAGTTTTTTAAGGCATTCTTTTCCTCATTGCCTTTCTGAGCCTCTTTTGCCATTTGAGTTAGTCTATTTTTTTTTTTTATTTTTTTTTGAGTTAGTCTATTTTTTAAGGTGTTATTTTCCTCAGTCAGGCTGTTGACTGTCATTTCATACTTTTCTTGCATCTTTCTCATTTCTCTTCCCAATTTTCCCCCACTTCTCTTATCTGTTTCTTAAGGTCCTCTATGGCCTGTAGCCAGCTTGTATTTTCATTTGGGGCTTTCGGTGCAGGAGTTCTGACGTCACAGTCCTCCTCCATGCTTTGATCCTCTTTGCCCCTAAAATAGGAGTCCAATGTTGAAGGTTTCTGTTTATTTTGTTACTTTTTCCTAGGCATGTTGCCACTTAATCACTTGATTTTGGGGCTTGTTGCCATAGTAGGACTCTGCCAACAGACAGGAGAGCTTCTGTCCAGAACATCAGGGTCTTCACAACTTCCGCAGGTTGGGTGGCCTCTGTAAAGCCTCCACCCACACTGGCAAATTGGACATCCACCCCAAATCTCCCCCCCAGACCCCAATCCAGATCCAGGCAGTTTAAAGCAAGAGTGATTAACCCTCAGACTGATTGCTAGATCTCCCTACAGTTTGAAGACCAGGAGCTAGAGCTGTCATTGACTCTGCAAAATGGCTTCTGTGCCACTTTTCTTCAACAGCTTTTCTCTCCCAGGGGAGGAAGCTGATGCATTCCTCAAATACTGGTCCCTAAGTCCATAGGGTACTAACCTCTCACTTTCTCCGAGGCATATCTGTGCTGATAATTTTGGAATCACCACAGCTGCTGGTGTTGTGGGGTCCCTCCAGCTGGCTGCTGGCCCTGCCGCCCTGGGGCTAAAACTGTGGCTCACGGGGTCCTGGGCTCAGCTCCCAGCACTGCTCTGTCAGTTCCCAGTGCTCTGTGCTGTTGGTTTCCCGCGTGCTGTGCTGCCCGCTCTGAGAGCACTGCGCTCACCGCTCCCTGCTGGGCTGCTGGGTTCTCCTCAGCAGGGGGTTAGCTTCTCTGTGTAGTTCTGTGGGTGCTGGGGCTCCAGAAGTTGTTCAGAGACCCCTTTCACATTGTTTGGAAGTTGTGTTCAATAGATTCTTTCAGTGAATACTGTACAATCTGATTCTAGGATGTCAGGGAAGTTTTATTGGATAATTTCTTGAAAGATGCTTTCCAGGCTCTTTTTTTGATCATGGCTTTCAGTCATATCAATAATTTTTAAATGATCTCTGCTGTATCTTTTTTCCAGGCCAGTTGTTTTTCCAATGTGGTATTTCATATTTTCTTCTATTTTTTCATTCTTTTAATTTCATTTGATTGATTCATGATGTCTCATAAAGTCATTAACTTCCACTTGCCTAATTCTATTTTATAAGTAGTTGTTTTCTTCAGTTAGCTTTTGTATGTCCTTTTCCATTTGGTCAATTTTACTTTTTTTTTTTTTTTTTTTTTTTTTTAAAACAGAATATTTAAATTTTTTATTATTTATCAATTTATACATACATACATATATATATGCATATATTGTATTGTTATTTAGTCATTTCAGTTGTGCTTAACTCTTCGTGACCCTATTTAGGGTTTTCTTGGCAAAGATACTAGAGTAGTTTGCCATTTCATTCTCCAGCTCTTTTTTTTTTTTTTTCTTTAAACAAATACTTTATTAACTTCTGTTTTACATCATTCATTTCCGCCAGATTTTGAGTTACAATCATTTTCCCCCCATTATTCCCCTACCCAACCTCCCAGAATAGCAGTCTCACAAGATATCGCTTCCTCCAATCTGCTCTCTCCCATACCTTCTCCCATACCCCCATTGACTTTTCCATTAGAGGAAGGTGAATCTTTGTGTCCCAATGCCTGCACATCTTCTCTCCCAATTATAAGCAAAAGAGTATTAATAATAGTATTTATATATATTTGAAACATTTAATGTTACGACCTCGAATTTCAGATCCATTTCCTTCCTCCCTTGTCACCCATTCCTTCTTGGGATATAAGTAATTCAGTATATGTTGTACATGTCTAGCTATGCAAAACATTATCATAGTAGATATATTGTTCAAGGCTGCTTATAATTCCCTCCCACTCATCCCACCCCCCACCTGGTCCATTCCCTACATGATCCTGTTCCTCTTCTATAGTGGGTACTTCCAACCTCCCCTCACCCCAAGGATGCCCTCCCATCCATCATCTCTCCTCTCATCCCCCTTCCCCCTATCCTGCTGCAGGTTGAGATATCCCATTTAGTATGTATGTCATTTTCTCCCTGAACCAAATTCAATGTGAATGTGGTTTTGCCTTTTTAGCCTTCCTTATTCTCCCCCTCCTTTGCACCCACTTCCCCTACATGAGATAGTTTACCCTACCATGTCTCTCCCCATCTCCTCTTGCCACTTTCCTCTCTCACCTCATAATTTCATCCCTTGAGTACTCTCCCTTCCCAACAAAATCAACCTATGCCCTCTATCCATATATAACTGTAACCATATACACACACATTCACATATGTATTCATATGACCACACCCCCTTCTTCCATTATTTTCATAGTGAGAAAGATATCATCAGTCACAGTTATTGCTTTTCCATATAGGAATGTAAATAGTTCAACTTTGATAAGTTCCTTTTGATTTCTTTTCCTGATTACCTTCTCAGGCATCTCTTCCTTCTTGTGTCTGGATGTCAAATTTTCTATTCAATTCTGGTTTTTTCCTCAAGAATGCTTGAAAGTCCTCTATTCCACTGAATGACCATATTTTCCCCTGAAACAAAATACTCAGTTTTGCTGGGTAGGTAACCCTTGGGTTCATTCCCAGGTCTTTTGCCCTCTGGAATATCATATTCCATGCCCTTCGATCCCTCAGTGTAGAAGCTGCCAGGTCCTGGCTATTCTGATTGTGTTTCCACAATATTGAAATTGTTTCTTCCTGGCTGCTTGTAGTATTTTCTCCTTGATCTGGGGATTCTGGAACCTGGCTATAATATTCCTGGGAGTTTTCTTTTGGGATCTTTTTCAGGAGGTGATTGGTGGATTCTTTCAACCTCTATTTTGCCCTCTGGATCTAAAACATCAGGGCAGTTTTCCTTGAGAATTTCTTGAAGGTGATTTCTAGGTTCTTTCTTTGATCATGGCTTTCAGGTAGTCCAATAATTTTTAAATTGTCTCTCCTGGATCTATTTTCCAGGTCAGTGGTTTTTCCCATGAGATATTTCACATTGCCTTCTAATCTTTCATTTGTTTGGATCTGCTTAACAGCATCTTGATTTCTCATAAAGTCACTAGCTTCCATTTGCTCCAGTCTAACTCTGAAGGAATGAATCTCCTCAGTGAACTTTTGAGATTCTTTTTCCATCTGGCAAATTCGACTTTTTAAGGCATTCTTCTCCTCGTTGCCCTTTTGGGCCTCCTTAGCCATTTGAGTTAGTCTATTTTTTAAGGTGTTATTTTCTTCAGTCAGGCTGTTGACCCTCATTTCATACTTTTCCTGCATCCTTCTCATTTCTCTTTCTAATTTTTCCTCCACTTCTCTTATTTGATTTTTAAAGTCCTTCTTAAGGTCCTCTATGGCCTGCAACCCGCTCATGTTTTCCCCTGGGGCTTTTGGAGCAGGACTTCTGACCTCACAGTCCTTTTCCCGCTCTATGCCCCCAAAATAGGAGTCTAGGGTTGCATTTTTCTGTTTCCTTTGCCTTGGCATGTTGCCACTTAATTGCTTGACTTTTGGGCTTGTTGCCACACTATGGCTTTAAGGCCAGATAGAGGAATTTTCGTCCCGAACGTGTGGGGGCAACTTCCGTTTCTGGCAAGCTGTAAACCCACCCACAACTTCCACCCTAGATCACAATCCAGATCCAGGAGGTTAAAGCAAGAGCGATTACCCCCCAAGACTGATCGCTGGATCTCCCCACGATTTGTAGGCTGGGAGCCGGAAATGCCTCTGAAAACTACACAGTGGCGTGTCTCCTCAGCAGCTTCTAGCCCCCAGGGGAGGGAGCTGACGCATTCCCCAAATACAGGTCCCAAAGTCCATAGGACACTAACCTCTTACTTTGTCCTAGGCAAGTCTATGTTGATAATTCTGGCGTCTCCACAGTTCCTGGTGTTCTGGGGTTCCTCCAGCCGGCTGCTGGCCCTGCCGCCCTGGGGCTAAAACCTCGGCTCACGTGGACCTGGGCTCGGCTCGGCTCCTGCGCTCTGCGCGCTGCCGGCTCCCAGACCACTGCGCTGGTCCTTCCTGCAGGGTGCTGGGCTGTCCTCAGCGGGAGGTTAGCTTCTCTGTGTCGTTCTGTGGGTGCTGGGGCTCCAGAAGATTTTCAGAGTCCTTTTTTACATAGTTTGTGGAGAATCTGGGGGCAGAGAGGCTTGGACGAGCTGTTTCTACTCCGCCATCTTGGCTCCGCCCCCTCAATTTTACTTTTTAAGGAGATGTTTTCATCTGTGATTTTTTTTCCCCATTTGCAAATTACATTATTTATGAACTTGTTACCTTCAGTCAATTTGTGTTCTTCCTTTTAAAAACTGTTGACTCTGTCTTGCATACCTCTTGTTTCTTTTCCCTTTTTTTTATCTATCTCTTATTTGACTTTTAAAACCCTTCTTAACCTCTTCCAAGAAAGCTTCTTGGGATTGAGGCCAATTCATATTTCCCTTTGATATTTTAGATGTAGGTGTATTGACAATGTTGTCCTCTTTTAAATTTGTGTTTTGATTCTCCCTGTCCCCTTAGAAACTGTCTTTGGTCAGCATTAATTTTCACCTATTTTGTGTCTTTTAAAGTTAAGTTCTCCTGCTGGAGCACAGGGGGTACTTTCCCAAGCTTCTTGTGTTGGGGACTAAAGGCCTGATCACAGGCTTTGTGCCCTGCAGCCTTAGGTGCTGGCAGCTGGAGGCAGCTTTTATAGTTCTGAGCTGAAGTCCTAGTGGTAGTTTCTGGCATGTGCTAAGTACAGGTTGGGTTTTTCTAGGGCTACACTGAAATGCAAAAATGTCTGGCTGTTAGAGGATGCCCACCTGGGGCTGTGCTTAATCAAGTGGCAATTCTCTGAGCTAAAATTTGCCAGTTCCTCTGGCTATGCTAAGGTTTGTGAGCTGTCTTAGTATTGGTATTTGCTTTTTTCACAACACTGGGCCTCAGGATTTCTCACTGGTTTGCTAAGGTGACTCTTGCTGATGACTTGCTAAGTCCTTTCTGTCCTGGAATGTACTATCCTTTTGCCTAATTGAAACAGACCTCTCTTGCCAATCCTCCAAATTTCCTGGGATAAAAGATACTCTCAACCTAGATTTCCACTATTACTGCTATTTCAGGGTATTTCCTGGGGCACTATTTTATTTCAGAGGTCAATATGTGATAGTGACAGTGATTTATTGCTTACTCCACTATCTTCTTATTGATCTTTTAAAATTTGTTTTATAATGCCCATAGTGCATTGGTAAAGTAATCCATTTTATAATTTTAAAGGCATAAATATGCACATATATTGGGAAATGCATACCCAAAATATATTATTGATAGCCACATGCAATAAAAAAAGGAGAAAATTAGTCTGTCTGCTACAGGTGTCTCTTACTAGAGCTAATTATTCAATTTTGGAAGGGAGTGATGTCCTTTTTTCCCTTCACCTTTATTTATACCGCAAACCTTCTAATCCCTTTCCTGTCTTGTAGAGGTCACTAGTCTATGTTGAACTGAGGGTTATTCATTCAGGACTATGATTCATCAAAGAATTTGGAGTTTACTCTCTTACTAAGGGCACTTGAAAACAAAGAAAAAGGTGCCCTATTTTCTGTAGAAATGTGTTTCTTCAAGCTAAATACATAGTTTTAGATATTTCCTTCTGAAAAAAGTTATACTTGTTTAATATGCTTACATGTGTAGTCCAAGAGGAAATTGAATTATAATCTCAATTGCTGACCATGGTATATATGCAGCAAGCATGTTACCAATTCTATCAGCTCATCAGGGTGGTGTATACTGTTTGTGTTAATGTGTTAGGGTGGGGTTGAGGGTGTGATTTTTTTTTTTTTTGGAGGCCAATTGGGGTTAAGTGACTTGCCCGAGGTCACAGAGCTAGTTTTTGTCTTAAGTGTCTGAGGCCAGATTTGAACTCAGGTGCTCCTGACTCCAGGGCCAGTGCTCTATTCACTGCACCACCTAGCCGCCACTTGGGTGTATGGTTTCTAGAGGTACTGGACACCAGGACTTATCAACTGTTTGTTGAATAGAAAATGTTACAAAAATCACTTTACTTTTTAGCCATAACTTCTTACTTTTCTTTTGATGTCTTCAATGCTGAGCACACAAAAATAAAGTTTTGTCAGCTTTCTCCCATCACATTCCTTTAAAAGAAAAAAAGAAAGAAGGAAGGATAAAACAAACCAACTTCTGGACACATAAATTGAAGACAACTGATTTTCTCTCCCTTAAGACTTAGATTATTTCCCATTTTTTCAAAACTATAGACATTTTAATTGTTTCTTTTTCACTTTAAAATCTTAAAAATAATTGTAATTTTGAATGCAAAATTCACAAATTTCAGGAAACAAAATATATTTTAATTTTAACCAAATTAATAACATTGTATAAATCCGTTTTCTTTAAAGTTGAATACAGGTTTATACAATGTTATTAATGTTCATAATATAATATACAATGTTTATTTTCTAAGATTTTAGTTTTTAATAGAGTACAAAGCAATGAGTATCACTGTTTGTATAGTTAACTGATGTGTTGATAAGAATCACTGAAAATAACTTAAATTTCTGCAAATCAGCTAGAGGCTCCACTTATAAATTCTACTCATGTCTTCCTTTTTCTGCCTTAATGAAGCCCCATAAAGACCTTTTCTTATTTTCTTCTTAAAATCAAAGAAGAAATTGTATGAAATTCTTCCTGTGATTTCTAATTAATTATAAAAAATGTTATTAGTCTTTCTAAAATAAAAACATTATTTTGGTAAGTGGGGCAAATTTGACTATCAACTTATTTTCTCTTCATTATCTGTACTATACACACACTTTTACACCATCTAATGCACAAGCCACATGACATTTATGCCACATTCTTTTATTGTATCCCAATGTTTCATACTTTGTGACTATACAATTGGCTTATTGTCTTTCTTATCACCTTTACAATTTCCTCAGACAGCTGAGATGTTTGACTAATTTCTTTTTAGTTTTTAGGAGAGAATTAAGATAATTCTTAGATGGAAAGATTTATTCTGGGCTTTATTAAACATGATGCTGTACATAACCTTGTCTGCTTGCCCCATTCCTTCCTGTCGTTTTTGCTTTTTGGAGGGGGGAAGGCAGAGCAATTGGGGTTAAGTGACTTGCCGAAGGTCACACAGCTAGTAAGTGTTAAATGTCAAAGGCCAGCTTTGAATGAACTCAGGTTTTCCTGATTACAGGGCCAGTGCTCTATTCACTGCGCCAAGTAGCCACCCCACCTGTTAAATTTTTTAAGACTATAATTACACATGCATATAGCATTTGATAATGGTAGGGAAAACAGTAAGTAGATGAAATAAAGGTTTAAAAAAATCGATGAGTCACTAAAAGTTCAATGGAAGGGTAGGTACATAAAATGGGACATTAGTAATATTTGTTGAAACTATTTTGGGGTATTGACCAAAACTATATTACTGTTTCCCTAGTTGGACCACCCTCCCTTTTCTTCTCCCACCTTGAAAGTTCTAATAAATCATTATGGTGTCAGTTCAATGCTTTTATTCTTCCAATTCACACTATTCACTCCCTTCTCTGAAATCTTAAAAATCCCCTTTTTCATTCAACAAAAACTTACATCATACCTTATGTTACAATTTACAAGTATCATATAAAGTTATCCATTAATTACCAAATATCTAAATGTTTACTATGTGTCAAGCACTTTGCTTGGCACTGGGGGTACAAGGTTAAAGAATGAAGCTATCCCTACTCGCAGGCAATTTGCATTCTAATAAAGGAGCTGATATTTTACCTCATCAGACGTAGCATAGACTTGGGTTTAGATAGGGAGTTATGGAAAAAAGAAAGATGAGTATAATTCCTTTCTATGTTATGTGATCCTGGGAATATCATTAAACATTTCATTGTCCCCAGAAAAATCATTAAGATTATAGATAATAATGAAGTTGCACATCTGTCTCAGTGTATAGAATCTCCATATTAATTGTCTTCCCATAGCAATGACTTAACATATTCAAATTAAAAACAAACTCTTATGTTTGCCTTCCCAAACTGTGTTATATTTTTTTTTAAACAAATGCTTTAATAACTTCTGTTTTACATAATTCATTTCTGCCGGATTTTGAGTTACAATTTTCCCCCTGTTTTTACCCTACCCACCATCCCAGAATAGCAGTCCCACAAGATACTACCGCTTCCTCCAATCTGCTCTCTCCCATACCTTCTCCCATACCCCCTTCGACTTTTCCATTAGAGGAAGGTGAATCTTTGTGTCCCAATGCCTGCACATCTTATCTCCCAATTACAAGCATAAGAGTATTAATAATAGTATATATATATATATATATTTGAAACATTTAATTGTAAAATCTCGAATTTCAGATCCATTCCCTTCCTCCCTTGTCACCCATTCCCTCTGGAAAGATAAATAATTCAGTATATGTTGTACTGTCTAGCTATGCAAAACATTACCATAGTAGATATATTGTACAAGGCAGCTTATAATTCTCTCCCACTAATCCCACCCCCGACCGGGTCCATTCCCTACTTGATCCTGTCCCTCTTCTATACTGGGTACTTCCAACCTCCCCTCCCCGCAAGAATGCCCTCCCAACCATCATCCTTCCACTCATCCCCCTTCCCTCTATTCTGCTGCAGGTTAAGGTATCCCATTTAGTATGTATGTCATTCTCTCCCTGAACCAAATTCAATGAGAATGTGGTTTTGCCTTTTTGCCTTCCTATTCTTCCCCTCCCATGCAGCCACTTCCCCTTGCTTCTTCTATATGAGATAGTTTACCTTACCCTGTGTCTCCCCGTCTTCTCTTGCCACTTTCCTCTCTCACCTCATAATTTCACCCCTTAAGTATCATCCATTTCCAACAAATTCAACCTATGCCCTCTATCCATTGTTAACTGTAAACATATATACACACATTCACATATGTATTCATATGACCACACACCCTTCTTCCATTATTTTCATAGTGAGAAAGATTTCATTAGTCACAGTTATTGTTTTTCCATATAGAAATGTAAATAGTTCAACTTTGATAAGTTCCTTTTGATTTCTTTTCCCTGATTACCTTCTCATGCTTCTCTTGCTTCTTGTGTCTGGATGTCAAATTTTCTATTCAACTCTGGTTTTTTCCTCAAGAATGCTTGAAAGTCCTCTATTACACTGAATGACCATATTTTTCCCTGAAACAAAATACTCAGTTTTGCTGGGTAGGTGACCCTTGGGTTCAGTCCCAGCTTTTGCCCTCTGGAATATCATATTCCATGCCCTTCAATCCCTCAGTGTAGAAGCTGCCAGGTCCTGGGCTATTCTGATTGTGTTTCCACAATATTGAAATTGTTTCTTCCTGGCTGCTTGGAGTATTTTCTCCTTGATCTGGGCATTCTGGAACCTGGGTATAATATTCCTGGGAGTTTTCTTTTTGGGATCTTTTTCAGGAGGTGATCTGTGGATTCTTTCAACCTCTATTTGGCCCTCTGGATCTAAAACATCAGTGCAATTTTCCTTGAGAATTTCTTGATGTGATTTCTAGGTGCTTTCTTTGGTCATGGCTTTCAGGTAGTCCAATAATTTTTAAATTATCTCTCCTGGATCTATTTCCAGGTCAGTGTTTTTTCCCATGCGATATTTCACATTGCCTTCTATTCTTTCATTTGTTTGGATCTGTTTAACAGCATCTTGATTTCTCATAAAGTCATTAGCTTCCATTTGCTCCAATCTAACTCTGAAGGAATGAATCTCCTCAGTGAGCTTTTGAGATTCTTTTTCCATCTGGCAAATTCAGCTTTTTAAGGCATTCTTCTCCTCATTGCCCTTTTGGTCCTCCTTTGCCATTTGAGTTAGTCTATTTTTTAAGGTGTTATTTTCCTCAGTCAGGCTGTTGACCCTCATTTCATATTTTTCCTGCATCCTTCTCATTTCTTTCCCCAATTTTTCCTCCACTTCTCTTTTTTGATTTTTAAAGTCCTTCTTGAGGTCCTCTATGGCCTGTAACCTGCTCTATTTTCCTTTGGGGCTTTTGGAGCAGAATTTATGACCTCACAGTCCTCTTTCTGTTCCATGCTTCTATCCTTTTTGCCCCCAAAATAGGAGTCTAAATTTCATTTTTCTTTTTATTTTGTTACCTTTGCCTTGGCATGTTTCCACTTAATTACTTGACTTCTGGGCTTGTTGCCACAGTAGGACTCTACCACCAGACAGGGGAGCTTCCCTCCCGGAATGTGTGGGGTCTTCACAACTTCCATTTCTGGCAAACTGGATATCCACCCCACGACCTCCACCCCAGACCACAAGCCAGGTCCAGGGAGGTTAAAGCAAGAGCGATTACCCCCCCCCCCAAGACTGATCTCTGGATCTGCCTATAGTTCACAGGCCAGGAGCTGGAGCTGCCACTGAAAACTATAAAATGTCATGTCTCTTCAGTGGCTTCTAGCCCCTAGGGGAGGAAGCCAACACGTTCCCCAAATACTGGCCCCAAAGACCATAAGCCACTAACCTCTCACTTTTTCCTAGTCATGACTATGTTGATACTTCTGGAATAGCCACAGCTGCTGGAGTTCTGGGGTCCCTCCAGCTGGTTGCTCGCCCAGCCACCTTGGGGCTAAAACTGTGGCTTACGCGGACCTGGGCTCAGCTCTCCATGTGCTGTGTGCTGCCCTGCCAGCTCCCAGAGTGCTGGGCTGGTCCTTCCTGCAGGGCTGCTGGGCTCTCAGCAAGAGGTTAGCTTCTCTGTTTCATTCTGTGGGTGCTCGGGCTCCAGAAGTTGTTCAGAGTCCCCTTTTACACAGTTTGGAGGTGATCAAGGGGGAGAGTGCCTTGGATGTGCTGTTTCTACTCTGCCATCTTGGCCCCGCCCCCCCAAACTGTGTTATAATCATGTAGAATAACCACGTGTTTTTGTCCTCTAGAAGAGTTTAACATAGAGCTGAACCGAGATTAATACATATTAGAAACCTGATAAGTACTTGTAGAATTGAACATTTTATGATTACTTGCTTTAAGCAATTTTCAAGCTCTTCTAAATTTACCTGCAAAATATCTGTCCTGCTTACCTCTTCTTTCCACTTATATTACTCTCAAACTTATTTCAGACCTTCATCATTCATCACAATAACTAGTGTTTGGGCTCTCTTTTTCATCTCCAAACATTTCTTCACAAAGCTACCAAATTCATCACTGAAACTGATGTACCTAATTACATCACTGTCATTCTCAAAATTTTTTCATGGTTTCTTATTTTTTCTAGTATCTAATGCAAAGTCATTATGCTGGGATGTAAGATTCTTCATAATCTGACTCCAGGCTACTTTTTGTACAGAATCCCCCAATTTCAAAATTTTAGGCAGCTAGAGATCAACTTTTAAAATTAGTATAAAAATCCAAAGCTCCACCACAGCACATTTAACAAGTGGTCACACAGCTTGAAGATGAAGACCTCAGTGAAAAAGGAATGCACTCTCTGGAGGCAGCACATTCTACTTTTGGATAGTTCTGACTTTCAGGAAATGCTCATCTTTGATAAGCTGAAACTGTTCCCCAATGAATTTAAGATACTGTGCCTAGGTATATACATGAGAACCAAGAAATCTACTGAATGTATATGTATATGTATATGTGTATATATATATATGTATATGTAAATGCATATGTATATGTATATGTATGTACATATATGTACATATACACAAACTTAAACATGCATATATCAACAATTGAATTCTTGAGGATACCTGATCTTTTACCATCCTGATTGTCACCTTTTTTAATATTTCTATTTTTCGATGTTTATTTTTAAAATGTGCTGCCCAGAACTGAACACAGTATTTGACAATGACACTAATCATGACAAAGTACAGTATAGTATCACATCCCTGATTAATCAGACAATCAAGAAGCTTTTTGTTATTGTTCAGATATTTCAGTCAGGTCTTACTCTGCATGACCTCATTTGGGTTTTTCTTGGCAAAGATACTGCAGTGGTTTGCCATTTCCTTCTCTGCATCATTTTATAGATGAGGAAACTAAGGAGAACTGGATAAAGTGACTTGCCCAGGATCACACAGGTAATATGTGTCTGAGGTCAGACTTGAACTCAGGAAGAGTAGTCTTTCTGGCTCCAGGCACAGCACTCCATCTACTGAGTTACCTAGCTGCCTCCAAGCAATTACTAAACCTTACTATGTATCAGGCATTATACTAAATGCTAGATGCAAAAATAAAAGAAAAATACCTCAAAGAGCTTCAACATGTATACATATAATTTATATGTATACCACATACATGTATGTATATATACGTATATATACACACATACATATGTGTATATTATAATTTTGTATAAATTATAATATACACATACATATGTGTATATTACAATTTTTGTAATAAATATTTAATATTTAGATGTATAATAAATAGAAAGTCATATTTATGTTCAAATATTGTCATATCTATGTGCAAATAAAATTAGTCAGGAATTTAATAACATTTGTATAGTATTTTGCGGTTTACAAAAGTTTACACATCAATTCATTTGATCCTTGCAACAACTCAGTGAAGTAAGTGCCATTTTATAGATGACAGGACTAAAACTAATGGCCGTTAAATGACTTGCCTAGAGACACATAATGAAATGAGTAACTGAATCAAGATTCAAACTCAGGTTTTCTTGAATCCAAGACCAGTTCTTTGTCCACTCTATCAACTAGATGGCTAGAAATTGGAGTGAAGGTAGATATGATATGTGTGGTTTTCCCCGATCCTCAAAAAACTCTCACTTGATCCTTCTATCTCTCCTATCATTTTACATTTATCTTGCCCTCTGTGCCTGAACTCCTTGAGAAACCTAAATACATTTTTGTTTTCTCTTTCTATCCTCTCACTACTTTTTTAATCCCTTACAATCCAGTTTTTAACATCATCCCACTAAAACTATTTTCTTCAAAGTTGCTAAAGAACTTTTAATTTTCTCAATCCTCATTCTTCTTGACTTCTATGCAACCTTTAACACTGTTGTATTTGTCCACTATCTACTTGATACTCATTTTTCTCTATGGTTTTAGATACCATTCTCTCCTGGTTCTCCTCTTACCTATCTGACTGTTCCTTCTCAGCCTTCTTTACTGGATCCTCAGGTCTTGCCCTCCATAAGTTTCCTTCTTTTCCTCCACATGGAAATTACTTCTTTTTTGTTTCTTTGGGATTTCATTTTTGAGAGCTTTTTGGGCTGATTCCCAAGTAGAATTTATCTTAGAAATGAAATCCTTTTCAGAGCTACAAAGGTTTTTATGTTTTCCTTCCAGTAACCTGTTTCCTTTCTAATTTTAGCTGAATTAATTGTTTTTGTGTAAAAATATTATTGTAATTACTGTTTTTAATCACAATCATCCATTTTATCTTCTATGATTCTCTCTATGCCTTTTTGGGTCATGACCACTTCCCTACCATATATCCAAAAGTTAATTAATTGTTCCTATTTTTTTCCTTATGATTTCAACTTTATTTCCAAATCTTGTGTCTGTCTCTTTCTCACTTATTTTCATTCTATGGTTTGGGAAATTGGTCTTTACTAGTTTATGCCAGATTCCTTTCAAGTTATCCCACCAGGATTTTTATTGTATTTTTTAATTAAACAGTGTGTTGTTACCCTAGAAATTAAAGTCTTAGGGATTGTCATATACTCCCCTACTAGTATTTGTTGGCTCCTATATATTTTTCACCTATTTTGTTCCTTTCTCTTTCTTAACAAATATCAAATTCTCTTTTTGATTGTTACTTTGTAGTATAAATTGGTGCCTACCAGGATCCTTTACACATTTTTTTCATTTCTTTTTTAGATAAAGTCAACCCCTTGTTATTCTAGATGAATTTTTTCTGTATATCTATCAAGTAATTCTTTTGCATTTTGGTGGGAAAGGCACTGATTAAGTCCATTAGTTTGATAACTCCACCTTTGAAAGGACTAAACTATTAAGATAAATCAAGAAAATTTTAAATTAATAAGTAGTCTACTTTTTTGGAGAGAGCTCTTATCTGCATAATTAAAGCTTCCTATCCCTACATATTATGGCTCCATGCCAGGTTTGTGATCTGTTTCTCAAATTTCTTATCTATTACAGCTTTTATATAGATATCTAAATTATATTCTTATGGCAATATTATCATATGGAGATTAAGGGGGCTAAGTCAAGAGAAGATCAGGGCCACTCTATCTTTCCTGCATATCTACATGGTGCTAGAGCAAAGGAAGCTGCCTTTTGGTAACTGTTTGAACTGAACTTGATGACTTTCAAGTGCCTTCTTTCATCCTAACATCAAACCTGAACTGAAAGAGTTGGCATTAGAGCCATCTCCAACATCATAAGCTTTATTGATGGCTACAATTTTAATGATTTTTCCCTCATGTGAATTTTTGTATCTCTTTAGAGTTTTCTTGTTCTTATAGCTACAATCTCTGTTAACTGGTTTGTTGGAAGTAGTTTGAAGTCCTTTTGGCAAAATTTCCAAGATTCCAGGCAAATATTCTGTGGGCTATCAGAACTTGTTAAACACAGTTATACTTTCCACATCATGAAGTTTAGGGGAGCAGCATGCGCATGATCTGGAAAAACTGAGTAGAAAATTTTGGCCTTTCCTTTGTACTTGAAAAGAAGTCTGAATTATTATCATATTAAAAGGTGAAATATGTTGTTATTATACCATACTATATATATATATATATATATATATATATATTTATGCATTTCTGAGTTTCTAAACGTTTTCTGTGCCATCTGTTGGCCTTTGCATGTCATTTGGGGCTTCTTCAAAACTCCCCCACAATCTCATTTAATTTCATATATTAATCTATGATATATCAAAACCATGTTGGGGAAGGTCACAATGTGGAAGGGATAACTGTATATTCCATCCTTAGACAGAAATCCATTAATCCCATACCATACTCTTGAAATTGAATTCTCTTTCTCATATGTGAGCTTCTTAAGCAACATTCTAGTTCCAAGAGGAGCACTTTTATTCCCCACCCCTGATTTCTTGATTTATATTACAGGGCAGTCATGGAATAATATTTGTGAAAAAAGTGTTGTGCCCTAGACTACATAAACCTTAATAATGTTTGATTTATTCCTTCTGGTAATATCATTCATCCATCTGTGAATATGGGAGAAGTATTTACTAGTCATTAGGTTTGACAAGTTTTGTGAACTTACACATCTTGTCCTAGTTACATGCCTGATGAAGACATCATCATCATCATCATCAATCATTATCATCATCATTTTCCCAACAAAATAATTACCTCCATAATCTTCAAGAGTAATACTTCCCAGTCACTTTTCATCTCTCTCATCACAGAGGCAAGTGATGCCACAGTAAATAGAGGACTGTGCCTGGGATCAGGAAGATCTGAGTTCAAATGTGGTCTCAGACACTTAAAAGCTGAGACTACATGTGTGTTTGTATATGTGTATATGTGTGGCACTATTAGGTCTCAGATTTCTGACTGAATGTCATTTCAAAAATTTAAATATATCTTCTCTCCCTTGAATCATACAAAAAATATTTTTGAGTTTCTCACCTCCCCCCCATTTCAAATGTGAAGTTTGCAGAATTTTCTTTAAATTGGGGGAGAGGGATTGGTTGACTTTCCTTCATGATGTACTTTTTCATACTGTATAGATTTTTCTTTAAAGTTTTATTCAATCTTCATTCTATGTTTAAGAGTCTGCTGTTTAATATTTTGTGAGCTAGATTTCTATCAACCTTAATTTACTGATTTTTCAATCTTTCTCTTGCATTACCAGTTGCTTTTTCCATTTTGTCTCCTCACTCTCTTCTTCCTTTCACTGCAATGTAAATTCACAAGACAGTCATAGCCTCTACACATGGGGGATATGAGGGAAGGCAGCAAAAATCCCTGCCCAGATTTATCTCATGGGTAGTTCCAGTTATGCTTCTAGTTACCTTTCCCTCAATCACAGATCTTTTTTCCTTTTATCATGCTTTCTTCTTTACTAAAGTCTACAATAGCATGTACCCTTCTCCCTCCCTTCATTCTTTCTTCCTCTTTAGGCCATTTTTCCTTTCCTTTATGTCATTGAGCAGGATCAATGTTATCTTTTATTTTTCCAATGAGGCAAAGTTTAGCCTACATCATTCCTGAACACAACTTCAGAAACCCAAACTACAAAGGAAAGAGTCTGGGTAGTAAGTAGAAAAATACGCCAAATTTAGGAAGCCCTGAGTTAAAGCCTTGGCTCTGACACAAAGTGGCTGTATGCATGTATATTAATATACATTATATATATATATATACATATATATATATATAATATCTACATAGATCTATTGTAGTCAATGACTACTGCAGAAGTTGAAACTATGTGAATAATAATGGCTACTAAATGGAAATATTTATATATCTAAGATATCTACATGGATATGATATAAAATTTTTGAGTTAAAAGGACTGTACTTGGACCATCGAATCCAATCCATGACTAATAAAAAGAATCATTTACAACCTACTAGAATAGTGATTATCCACCTTTGTTTAGGTGCCATTATAAATAAAGGGATCATCTTATAATAAGAAAATTGTCAATTTGAAACTCGCCTCCTTTGTATCCCTGTGCCTAGCATAGTTTCTTATATGTAGCTGGTTTTTTATAATGATGTTGAGTGACATTGATGAGGTTGATGATTATTGACATTTTTACAATGGTTTATTATTTTTAAAAGTACTTAATATACACTGTCATTTAATTCTCATAACAATATTGTAAGGGTAAGTCATACAAATCACATGGGTCCTATCAGGAACGTGTTACTCAAAAAGGTTAAATAATTAATTGAGAATGAAATAGTTGGGTTAATTGTGGAACAAAACTTTACCTAAGGTCTACTACTTTTGAACACAAATGTTTGTTCCATTATGCAGTATTGTGTTTAAGAATAAAGGCAACTTTGTATAATTGATAAAGGGGCAGCCTTGAATTTAGAAATGCCTAGCTTCCATTTTAAACTGATACTTCCATTTGGTGACCATGGGCAAGTCACTTGACTTCTCTTTTCACCAGACAATGTGAGTTTTAAGTAGCAGTTGTGGTTCTGCACTGGCCAAGAAGATTTTAACCCCAGAGGTTCCCAATCTAAAGAGATCAAATATTTGACATTCTCTCCTTTTCTTCCGCTAAACAAAAGAGAAACAAAAACATTAGAATCAATAAATAACCATTTATTATGTGCCTACCATATGCTAAATGTTGTGCTAAGAGTTGTAAAAACAAAGATTAAAACAGTGCCTCAAAGGTTTCTTCTCTCTACCATTTGGCAATTATTAAATATTTAAAGACACTTACTATACCATACCTCTAATCTCTTAGAACAATCAGCAAATATTTTTAAGTGCCTACTATGTACTAGACTTTGGACATAAAACTACAAAGAGCAAGAAAATCCTTTCTTGCAAAGAACATATATTGTAAATGGGGATGCAGAAAGCACATATAACAGAATATATAGCATAAATATAAATATAGGCATGCATATATATGTACATACATTTTAAATACAAGGCAATGGGAGGGAGAACAGTAGAAGTTGGGGAATCAGGAGATGTTCAGTACTCCTAGAAGATGGTTTTTGGTCAGTATCTCAAAGAAAGAGCATCTCTGTAATGAACAGTGTATTCCAGGTATAAGAGATTGTCTCTGTATAGCATGGGCATGGACATGAGAGACGGTATAATATTGAAGAACAGAGAGATGGCCTATTTCGTTTGAATAGTGCAGGAGTGAGAATAATGTTGAATGAGGTGAGAAAGGCAAGTCTGTGGTCAGTTATATGGGACTTTAACAACTATTCATAAGTTTGGGTTTTATTCCAGAAGCAGTAGAAAGTTGCCAGAGCTTGTTGCAGAGAGGAATTACATAGTTCATTCTATTCTTAAACAAATTTATTTTGGAAACTGTGGACAGAATTGAATGGAATAGTGAGAGATTCAAGGCAGGTAGACATACAAGGAAATTGTTTTTTTTTTTTTGTGTATACACATATACATGTATGTATGTGTAGGTATACACACACACACATATATATATACATGCATATTGTTTTTATATATAGTCATATACATATGTATGAGTGTATTTATCTGTCTATCTCTCTTTATTTATCTAAAATATGAGATGATGAGGGTCTGAACCTCAGAGGAGGTTCAGTTGTGTGAAGAGAAGGGTCATATGTGAGGGGTATTGTGAACTTATGTGGGGGGAGGTAGAGTAAGGATGATAAACTGGAAGGATAGCAATGTTTCCCACCAAAACTGGGAAGTTTGAAATAGTGTAGGCTTTAAGAGGAATGATAATATGAGTTCAATTTAATATTTAAGATATCTTAAGGATATCTTAAGGATATCCATTTGAAAGCTTCAATAGCTAACTGATTATATGTAATTTAAGCTTAGGGGAGAAACTAGGGCTAGGTGTACATCTGAAAGTCAGAATTTTACTGGGAATCAAAAAATTGAGAGGCAACTTGATATTATTTCCAGGTTATTTTTCAATAGCTTGTCCTTCGGTGAAATATTTGAAATGAGGTGCCTAATTTTCATGTATAAGTACTTAAATGTCATAGCACCACTTCTTCAGTGTACATAGCCTTGTCTCTTGTGATATATGAGGCAAGTTGTATGCAGAATGTTTTCTTATAATTAAGACTAACAAAGAAAAAACATTCCTCTACTGAGAAAGAATAAATTAAAATAACCAGTTGGATAATTTTAACTGTGATTAATTGAGAGGATTTTAACCTTGGAAGCATAAGAAACTGCATCCATCTCCTATAGATATGACCAAGAACCTATAATTACATCAGTAAATTTTTGCCTTTTTTAAGGATCATCACAGCATGAAAGAATGGCAACCAGAGTGGGAAATATAGTATTCATAACATATCTAAGAAAAAGCTAATCTTACAGATGAATTAACTGATCATCCAAATTCCTTTAATAAAGTTTTTTTCTCACTTTTCTTGCAATTCTGTGGTCCTCAGAAGCTAAAGGGAGAAAATATGACTCAGTAATCAAAGAGCATTCATAGAAAGCACAGATCCTCATAATAGAGAGAAGAGTATCTAAGACACAAACTTCAAATAACTTTAGAACCAAGATGTCAACCAGTGACTAACCATTTCTTTTTCATTATAAAATGACTTTGGAGCTGATTACAA
>WOXC01002606.1:105000-154572 GCA_011680675.1 Gymnobelideus leadbeateri
CAGGATTCTTATATAACTGGGAATATATACTTATATATTTTCCTCAAATATTAAAAAAAAAAAAAAACAGCTGTGGATCATTGTGCCATATGATACTTGAAAATTCTCTAATTGATCCCTATAAATGTATAAGGCAATTGAGAGAAATGATTATGCCAATGATTTGGGGTTATTTAGATTTCCTCCTTTTCCTTTTACCTTCATTTCAATACCTTCTTAGTCCATGGGTACTGAACCTGCAGCATGGAGACCCTCTAAGTCCTCAAGTGTGGCCCTTTGATTGGATCCAAACTTCACAGAACATGAGCCTCCAGCCATGACTCTCATTGGTCTAAGAGAGAAAAAGACAGAAAAATGACCATCATTCTATTAAAATACTGGCATTATTAATAATATGATTAAATTACTCAGAAATTATGGCTCTTAAGCATTTTTGGGTGTCACACTAGAGGTGGAGCCAAGATGGTGGAGAAAAGTCAGGGAATTATTGGAGTTCTTACCTAAACCCCTCCAAATATCTTTTAAAACTGACTTTAAACAAATTTCAGAGCAGTAGAACCCCCCCCAAAAGAGAAACGTGAACAAATTTCTAGCCCAACACGTTAGAAGTTCGGTGGGAAATGTCTGACACACCTGGGTGAGAGTGGGTTACAGTCCAGCACAGGCAAGATTAGCAGAGCCCAGGCCACAGAAAACCAGGAGCAAGGCTTGGTTTCCTGTTTCTAAGCAGACTGAATCAGCAGCCACAGCATCATTCCCTCCCTTTGGAGCTCTGGACCCACAGATGGTAATGGGGTCGAACAACTGGTCAGAAGGTGATTCTGGGGTCTTTTTGCTAGCACTGAGGCAGGACTCTGCTGCTTTGTCCATACTCAGATCTAGGTCATAGTCTAGGGTGGCAGTTCTGGGTGTCAGTTCCAAGATGAGGAGGAGCACCAGCCCAGCATAGTTTATAGCCACATGGATATGGGACTGTCTTCACAGTTCCAGGGCAGAAGAGAGCTGTCGTAGCTGATACACCAGATCACAGGCCAGGAGAGGAGTAACCACCCCTCCTTAGATCATGCAACCTTAGAAGAACTGAAAACTTACAGGTTCCTAGAAATAAATCATAAAGGACTTAGTAAGGTTAAATTGTTTACATTCCTACCTGTTAAGATGATATTTGCAACTCATAAGACCTTTCTTATTATTAGTTTAGTTAGCAGAAGTATATATAGACAGAGGATTCAGGTGTGAGTACAGTATGAAGGGATAATATCTAAAAATAAAATTAATGGTTAAGAAAGGAATTTATTGGGAGAAGGGGAAATGGAGATGTGGAATGGGGTGAATTATCTCACATAAAAGAATCAAGAAAAAAGCTTTTATAGTGGGAGGGGAAGAATGAGGATCTGAGAAATGTGAGGGAACCTCACTCTGATCAGAACTGGCTCAAAGGGGCAATAACATAGACACTCAGTTGAGTAAAGAAATCTATCTTATCCTACAGAAAAGTAGGGGGGAAGAGGAATAAATAAGGGGGGATAGCAGGGAGGGCAGATTAAAGGAGCAGTATTCAGAAGCAAAACATTTTGAGGAGTGACAGGATGAAAGGAGAGAGAGTAGAATAAATGGGAGGGGAATAGGATGAAGTGAAATACAGTTAATAATAATAACTGTGGAAAAATACTGAAGCAAGTTGCTCTGATAAAACCTCATTTCTCAAATGTAAAGAGAACTGAATCAAATTTATAAAAAAATAAAAGCAATTTACCAACTGACAAATGGTCAAATGATATGATAAGTTTTTAGATGAAGTAATTGAAGTTATCTATAGCTATATAAAAATATTTAGCTCACTATTGATTGGATAAATACAAATTAACATAATTCTGAGGTACTACCTCATACCTATTAAATTGGCTAATAAGTGGGAAAAAGTAAATGACAAATGTTGGAAAGGATGTGGGGAAAATGAAGCATTGATACACTGTTATTAGGCTTGTGGACTCATTCAACCATTCTGTAGAATAATTTGGAACTACACCCAAAGGGCTATAAAATCATGCATGCTCTTTGACCTAGCAACACCTCTGCTCATACTGCATCCCAAAAGAGATAAAAAAAGGAAAAGAAAATACATGTACAAAAATATTCTTAGCTTCTTTTTTCTGTGAATAAAGAATTAGAAATTGTGGGGAAGCTCATCAATTGGAGAATGACTGAAGAAGTTTTGATATGTGATTATTATGTAATACTATTGTACTACAAGAAATGATAAGCAAGATGCTCTCAGGAAAAAAAAAACTTGCAAAGACTTGTATGGATTGATGCAAAGTGAAATGTACTATGTACATAGTAATAGTAAAATTGTGAGATTATCAGCTATGAATGACTTTAGCTATATTCAGCAATAAAATGATAGAAGACAACTCTGAAGAATTTATATTAAAAAATGCTACCCATCCCAGAGAAAGGACTGATTATATCTGAATACAGATTGAAGCATAATTTTTAGCCCTATTTATTTTTATTGAACTTTTTTTTGTCATGAATATTATGGATATATTTTTCATTACTATATAATCTATACTCAATTGCTTGCCTTCTCAATGGGAGTAGGGTGAGGAGGGATAATGGAAGAGAATTTAAAACACAAAACAAATGTTAAAAATTGTTTTTACATGTAACTAGGGGAAATAAAACACTAAAAGAAATGAAAAAAATTCATACAATCCATATGGAACTCTAAACTCTATTAACAGGACAAGTATTATCCATTCAAAGGAAAGAACATAAAATAAACCCCAAATATTAGTGTAACTTGTGGTTGATTAAAATAAGGCCCTCAAAAACTGGATGAGGGTCCTACCTTTAGCTTTGAGGAATGGCCCAGGTGAGGATGGAGCTCTTGCCTCTCCCTCTCCTATGCCCAGTACTGTATTGTAGTTCAGGTTCAATTTTGATCCTAAACAAATCTAACTTAGTTTAGCATTCTAAACTAAGTACTGGTACTGCTTATAGTAAATAGTAAATTAGACCATGGCCCACAATTATTTAGTGTTTGCCAAAATGGGGATTTGAAAAAAAAATGTACTGAATGTATTGAACAATACAAATCAGTCACAGAACAGGTAATTTGTTTTTAGACTCTAGAAATAATACAAATAAAACTGATTGCTATACATTAAAAGGATTAATATGATTATAAGGATGCCATAGCTTAACTGTAAACTATAGTTACAATAGTCTAGAATGTTAATATTTAATCTTCAGAACATAAATAAGCTATACATGGTAATATTTATGTTTTATATTTAACCAATGTTTGGCCATGTCTAATTCAACTGTTAAAGTTGGGCCATTTTCCTTTCAGAGGACAAATGCTCTCATGCAGAAATTGTCTTTTCTGCTAAGATGAACATGTCCTTGCTGCAACAGACCATTCCTCTTTTTATTCCTAGGATTTTTGATTACTTTGAAATTGTAAGATTATCACCATGGAGTTTCCAGGAACCAAGCAGTAAATCACAGTCAGTCTCCCATATTCAGTTCTGAACAACCATAAAAATAATTCACCAAAACAAATCCTCCAATAGCAGAGCCAGCAGAAAAGTGGGGTGGAGAAGCCTTTTAGCCCAGAAAACTTGGAAGATTGGCAAGAAAGGGCCATCTCATTCAGGGAAAAGGGAAGCACCTTCCAGGACAGGAAGTGTCCCAGCAGGCCAGCAGCAAACTCCACCTTAGAAAACCAGCAAGAAAGCCTAAGCCCCAGTGTGGTGGAGCAGGTAAACACCAAAACCAGGCCTCCCACATGCCTGAGTATAGCCAGACTAGTGCACAGACTCCAGCTCTGAGAATCAGCAAGTATTTCAGCACAGCCTTAATAAGCAGGCATCTTCATTTCTAAAATACATAAAAGAACTGAGCAATACAAGTCATTTCCCAGCTCATAAATGGTCAAAGGATATGAACAGGAAGTTTTCAATGGAAGAAATTAAAGCTATATATAGTCATACGAAAAAGTGCTTTAAATCACTACTGATTAGAGAAATGCAAATTAAAATAACTCTGAGGCAACACATCTAATCTATCAGATTGGCTAACATGACAAAACTGGAAAATGATGAATATAGGAAAAATGTGGGAAAACTAATGCATTTGTTGGTGGAATTGTGAACTGGCCCAACCATTCTGGAGAACAATTTTTAACTATGCCCAAAGGTCTATAAAATTGTACACACCTTTTGACCTAAAAATTGATGCCCATCAATTGTCAAATGGCTGAGGAAGTTGTGTCATATGAATGCAAAGGAATACTATTGTGTTATAAGAATTGATGAACAGATGGACTTCAAAAAAACTTGAAAAGATTTATATGAATTGATGCTGAGTGAAGGGAGCAGAACCAGGAGATTGCTGTATGTAGTAACAGCCACAGTGTGCAATGACTGAATTTGATAAACTTAGGCCTTTTCAGCAAGGCAAGGTCCTAAAACAATTCCAAAGGACTCACAAAGAAAAATGCCATACACATCCAGAGAAAGAACTTTGGAGTCTGAATGGAGACGGAAGAATACTATTTGTTTTCTTTTTTCTTGTTGTTCCTCCTATTGGTTCTAATACTTCTTTACAACATGACTAATGAGAAAATGTTTAATATTAATATATATGTAGAACTTATAATGTCAGATTGCACACCATCTTGGAGAGAGGGGAGGGAGGGAGAAGGAGAAAATTTAAAACTCAAAATCTTATGGAAGTGAATGTTGAAAAATAAAAAAATAAAATATTTTTTTCAAAATGAAGAAATGCAAAAACTGTTTCATTACAATAATGATAAAAGGAAAAAGTAATTTTATCTCATATTCCCTAAAGTGACAAATATGATAAAAATAGACATAGTCAACAGTGGGTTGAGGGTTCATTGAAATGCAGCACTCTAGGGAACTACTGATGGAATTGCTACAACTTCTCTGAAAAATAATCAGAAATTTTCTAAGAGGAATTAAAATTGTTAATAATATTTGACAGCACAATCCCTCTATAGGCACATGCCTCAATATTCTTTTTTTTTAAACAAATGCTTTATTAACTTCTGTTTTACATCATTCATTTCCGCCAGATTTTGTGTTACAATCATTTCCCCCCCAGTTATTCCCTTACTCAGCCTACTAGAAATGCAGTCCCACAAGACATCCTTCCTCCAATCTGCTCTCTCCCATACCTTCTCCCATACCCCCTTCGACTTTTCCATTACAGGAAGGTGAATCTTTGTGTCCCAGTGCCTGCACATCTTATCTCCCAATTATAAGCAAAAGAGTATTAATAATAGTATTTATATATATATTTGAAACATTTAATCTTAAGACCTTGAATTTCAGATCCATTTCCTTCCTCTCTTGTCACCCATTCCCTCTGGGGAGATAAGTAATTCAGTATATGTTGTACATGTCTAGCTATGCAAAACATTATCATAGTAGATATATTGTACAAGGCTGCTTATAATTCCCTCCCACTCATCCCACCCCCCACCTGGTCCACTCCCCACATGATCCTGTCCCTCTTCTATAGTGGGTACTTCCAACCTCCCCTCCCCCCAAGGATGCCCTCCCATCCATCATCCTCCTCTCATTCCCCTTCCCCCATTCTGCTGCAGGTTGAGACATCCCATCTAGTATGTATGTCATTCTCTCCCTGAACCAAATTCAATGAGAATGTGGATTTGCCTTTTTTTTCCCCTTCCTATTCTCCCCCTCCCTTACAACCACTTCCCCTTGTTTCTTCTACATGAGATAGTTTACCCTACCCTGTCTTTCCCCATCTCCTCTTGGCACTTTCCTCTCTCACCTCATAATTTCATCCCTTGAGTATTCTCCCTTCCCAACAAATTCAACCTATGCCCTCTATCCAAATACACACACATTCACATATGTATTCATATGACCACACACCCTTCTTCCATTATTTTCATAGTGAGAAAGATATCATCACTCACAGTTATTGTTTTTCCATATAGGAATGTAAATAGTTCAACCTTGATAAGTTCCCCTTGATTTCCCCTCCCTGATCACCTTCTCAGGCATCTCCTGCTTCTTGTGTCTGGATGTCAGATTTTCTATTCAATTCTGGTTTTTTCCTCAAGAATGCTTGAAAGTCTTCCATTCCACTGAATGACCATATCTTCCCCTAGAACAAAATACTCAGTTTTGCTGGGTAGGTGACCCTTGGGTTCATTCTCAGTTCTTTTGCCCTCTGGAATATCATATTCCATGCCCTTCAATCCCTCAATGTAGAAGCTGCCAGGTCCTGGGTTATTCTGATTGTGCTTCCACAATATTGAAATTGTTTCTTCCTGGCTGCTTGTAGTATTTTCTCCTTGATCTGGGGATTCTGGAACCTGGCTATAATATTCCTGGGAGTTATCTTATTGGGATCTTTTTCAGGAGGTGATCGGTGGATTCTCTCAACCTCTATTTTGCCCTCTGGATCTAAAACATCAGGACAGTTTTCCTTGAGAACCTCCTGAAGGGTGATCTCTAGGTTCTTTCCCTGCTCATGGCTTTCAGGTAGTCCAACAATCCTCAAATTGTCTCTCCTGGATCTATTTTTCAGGTCAGTGGTTTTTCCCATGAGATATTTCACATTGCCTTCTAATCTTTCATTTGTTTGGATCTGCTCAACAGCATCTTGATTTCTCATAAAGTCATTAGCTTCCATTTGCTCCAGTCCAACTCTGAAGGAATGAATCTCCTCAGTGGACATTTGATATTCCCTTTCCATCTGGCAAATTCGACTTTTTAAGGCATTCTTCTCCTCATTGCCCTCCTGGGCCTCCTTTGCCATTTGAGCTAGTCTATTTTTCAAGGTGTTGTTCTCCTCAGTCAGGCTGTTGACCCCCATTTCATATTTTTCCTGCATCCTTCTCACTTCTCTTTCCAATTCTTCCTCCACTTCTCTTATTTGATTTTTAAAGTCCTTCTTAAGGTCCTCTATGGCCTGCACCCCGCTCATGTTTTCCCCTGGGGCTTTTGGAGCAGGACTTCTGACCTCACAGTCCTTTTCCTGCTCTATGTCCCCAAAATAGGAGTCTAGGGTTGCATTTTTCTGTTTCCTTTGCCTTGGCATGTTGCCACCTGATTACCTGACTTTTGGGCTTGTTGCCACACTATGGCTTTAAGGCCAGATAGAGGAATTTTCGTCCCGAACGTGTGGGGGGCAACTTCTGTTTCTGGCAAGCTGTAAACCCACCCACAACTTCCACCCTAGATCACAATCCAGATCCAGGGAGGTCAAAGCAAGAGTGACTACCCCCCCAAGACTGATCGCTGGATCTCCCTACAATTAATTGCAGGCTGGGAGTGGGAGCTGCCTCTGAAAACCACAAAATGGCGTGTCTCCTCAGCAGCTTCTAGCCCCCAGGAGAGGGAGCCAACGCATTCCCCCAAAAACAGGTCCCAAAGTCCACAGGACACCAACCTCTCACTTTGTCCCAGGCACGTCTATGCTGATAATTCTGGAGTTGCCACAGCTGCTGGTGTTCTGGGGTTCCTCCAGCCAGCTGCTGGCCCCGCCGCCCTGGGGCCAAAACCTCGGCTCACTCAGACCTGGGCTTCGCTCAGCTCCGCTTCCTGCGCTCTGCGCCTTGCAAGCTGCCAGCTCCCAGAGTGCTGTGCTGGTCCTTCCTGCAGGGCTGCTGGGCTGTCCCCAGTGGGAGGTCAGCTTCTCTTTGTCGTTCCGTGGGCACTGGGGCTCCAGAAGTTGCCCAGAGTCCCCCTTCACATAGTCTGAGGGGAATCTGGGGGCAGAGTGGCTTGGATGAGCTGTCTCCACTCCGCCATCTTGGCTCCGCCCCCCTCAATATTCTTAAAGATGAAATTAAAGGTCACACATATACCAAAATTTTTAAAGTACCCAAAAAGTGGGAAGCAAAAAAAAGTATTATGTTAATATAATGAAATGTCATTGCTTTGTAAAAATGAAAAGGACTCCATAGAAACAGAAGGCAGGCATGAACTAATTCAGAGTGAAATAAGTCAAACAAAAAAAAATTATATAAACTTTCAGTGTCTCCTAGGACATACTGACATTTCTAAATCTTATGGGGATGATAAACTTTCTGGTTCCTTAAGGGCCTATATCGACTCAGTTTGAAATAATGTATATGAAAAATATAGAGAATCGTAAAAAGATTTACATGAATTAATGCAAAATGATGTAGATCTAGGAAAAACACAATTATTAAAATATGAATGGGAAGAACAACAATCGTGACAAAAAAGAAGCCTGGTTATTATAAAATTTTAATTCCTAAGCTTCGTCCCAAAGGAAAATATAGGATAATGTGCCTCCCTACTTTACGGAGGTAGGGTGAATATTATGGGAGTTAAATATTTACTCTTTCTGTTTGATATTTTGCTTAGTTTTGTGGAACTTTTATCTTTTCCTCTTATTTTTGTTATTCATTACAGAGAATGATTTTCTAGGAGATCAAGTAAGGATATGTTTGGAAATTAAGACATGAAGAATTCACGTAACTACATAATCCACTACCAAGAAATGTAACAAGATTATTTCATTATCATTCTTTCTATTTGCTTTCTGGAATTTTGCTAATTACAATATACACACATTCTTCCTCGCAAAGTTCATTTTAGAAATTGGATATCAGAATTGTTCTAGGCATGGATGGGGCTAGGTGCAATCAATACTTTTTTTTTTTCAATCTGCACTCCCAGTGAACACAACTGAGCAAAAACAGCATGAGTAAAATATTTTCTAATGTGCAAAAATGGAAACATCAAGCAGTGATACTGGATCTAGGTCTCCACTGATATTCTGAAAGGACCATTTAATTTTGAGCTAGCCATGTGGAATTTGAATGTGACACATTAACAAATGAATGGGTAGTCCATCACCTTGGCTTCCTGTCAGGATTTGCTCTCCTGATGCCTTTGGGTATGGCATAGATAATATCAACCCATTCATAGAAGATCTCAAGAAATTACAGACTTAAATATGGACTGATGAGGACAGCAGTTATGAACTAGGAAAATACATTGTCTCAGAAAACAACATGCATTTGAATAACATAGAGGATTAAAATTTTTTTTATTTATATGCCTCTAAAATCTCAGCCATTTTAGATAGACCATTGAGTATCTATTTTGGAGCTCATTTATTTTATTTGAAATCAGTCCACATTGTACAATGGATAAATAATTTAAAACACCAAATTATGATGTGAGGTTTTCTTCTATTGTATGAATTTTATGCTACAATGGATCTTATATTACATTGTTGTACTAAACCATGAGATTTCAAAACTACCTGAATTTGTAAGTTCTAAATAAAGACATGAAAGAACAATTAAATGTCATCATCCTTGTATATTATTAAAATATGCATTTGTATAATAAGGATGAAAATTAAGTTCCTTCCTGCTTTAAAATGATATGAAATGGTCTATGCTCAGCATACATCTAAGATAACATTTTGTTTTGCAGGGAAAAAATGCTTAAATGCTTTCTTCCCAATATGGATCAGCTTTTGTTTATCGAGATGGAGGATTTCTTTTTTATTTTTCTAATACATTTTTCTATCATCATAAATTTGGACAACAGTTTTCTCAGTATTGTATCTGGTATCCTAAGACACATAAAGGATCTTCTGTACCCTCCTCTGAGGTTTGAGATATGGAAAAAGAGAATAAGTATAATTCAAATCCCCCCTCCAATCTAGTTAACTGATCAACTATCACTTCCTCCAGAAAAGAAGGGATTGAGAAGTAGGATATATACTAAGCCAAATTTGTGATAAACACTCTCAGTATAAATAAAAAGTATTCTCACCCTTATGCATCAGATACAGATTCAGCCCACATGCAAATAGAACATATTTCTGAATTACAAAGTCAATAGAGTTCCAGATATTAGTCATTTCTGTTGTCTTCTAAAACTTGCTACCCTTCCATACTTCTCCTTTTGAAAAGAACTACTAATTTCACACTTTCAACTCATAAATGAATAGGTATTTATTACACATCTATTTTATAGCAGACAATATGGTAGTCACCAGACAATAGAAGAAATATCCTCATTAAGGCAATTATCTTCTATTGGAGATATAGAATATATACATATAAATAATATTATTAATATATAAATATTTGTTATGCAATAAATGCATTATACATTAATTATGCAATAAAAGCATAAGCATAAGGCATTTTGAGGGGGCAGAAAAGCATTAAAATCTGAGGACAAGGTCAACAAAGGCCTCTTGTTGCAGTTAATATTTGAGGGAAGCTATGAAAGAAACTTGGGTTTCCAATAGGTGAAAATGATGAAGGTTTGTATTTTAGGTATGAGAAAGTCTCTGGAGTGGTGCATGTGGGGATTGCCAAGCAGGGCAGTTTTGCCTCTGTAAAGAAACATGATTTATAAAAATCTGGAAAGATAGGCTTGAGCTAGACCATGAAAAACCTTCAATGCTATACTGAAGATTTTTTTTATTTGATTCTAAATAACATTGCAAGTCACTAATAAAAGGGCTTTATACATTAGCATCTAATTTGGCATTTCCCACAGAGGCAATCAGAAAAGCCGAAAGACCAATGAAAAAGGGCTAGCCTTAGAAGGAAAATGGGCTAATGCTCATAGCATTTTAGATCAAGAGGAAAAAAAAATGCTCTGTCCTTAGGGATAGATTGTTTTGTTCTTAGGGATCTTTCCTGGGGAGAGAAAATGTGAAACAGAGTGCAGCAAAGTAGTATCAAACAATGTGGATTACCAATGCCAAGTCATTCTATCAATCAGTTCCTTTCAAGTCCCACACCAACCAGGATTGACAGCTAAGGTGGCTGGGGCAAGTTTATACTGATGAATCTTGCTATCTAATAGTCTATGCAGAGATCTGTGGACAGGTACTCAGGCAGAGGTTATAGATTTCTCTTTGGAAGAAGAAAAATATCTTCTAGACACTCTTGACTAAGCTTGTCATTTTGTTGTTCATAGCAAAAGCAAATATTTTAAAATATAGTCAGAGAACAATGAGTTCATGTTTGAATAACTGACTGGAGGGGGAAATCTGGAAATACTCAAATTTGGTGATTTTTATTTCCCGTTTACACTTGAAATACACTATAGTCTAATTTCAGTAATTGCTGTTTGTTTTATGAGAGTGTCCTGGAAGAACAATATGTATAGCTTGTGGATTTCACACTACTAGGGAAATAAGTAATGCCAGATAAGCAAGGCTGAGAAAATAATTAAGATGCCTCTCTTGTGCTATTAAGAAAGAAATATAACCCTTCTCATCAGTTAATATTTATGGAAAAGCAAGGATTTGCCAGGGACTTTACACTGACTGGAAAACAGCCCAATAACCCCAAATAAGAATCTGTCTCAGGCTATTGTAGTTCCTCCTCTCCCTCCCCCTTCCCCGCACTAGATGTATTCAAGCAGAGTTTGAGTGACCATTTCTTAGAGAGGTTGGAGGGGAGATGCGTATAGAGTCGAACTAAATGACCTCTGAGGTCTCTCACAGTTCTGAGTGTGACTAGAATGCCAAGATGTTTCTCCTTAGCTTGTCTTGAAAGTCAGAAGCCAGTAGAGTTATGGATCTTAGTAGGAAGCAAAGTTGGAATTGCTATAGAATGCAATAGAATGAGGATAGTATGAATATTCTCTGATATCATTTAATTTAAAAACTAAAATATATAGTTTGAAGTACATTTCAGAATGGGTTTCATACAATCAATTTTACTTCTGCCTCAAATTAGGAAAATGGAGTACTGGGATATAACAAAAAAAGTGTTATTTTTATTTTTTTCTCTTCAAAAACTGGGTATGAGCATATTAAAAATCACAGAAAAGGTTATGATCATGGATATAATATTTAGAAATAAAAGAAATCTTAGAAACAGAATACAGCTCTCTCTTTTAATAATGATTTGCAGAGTATTATAAATTTTACTTTTAAATCTTATAATAATCTTACTTAATAGATGCTAATGTCATTTCCATTTTTCAGATAAGGAAATTGAGATTTTGAGAAGTTGAGACTGAACTAAGGTCCATAGATAGGTAAATGAAGCACTAGAATTTGAACTCATGTCTTCTCACTCTAATTCCAGGGCTTTTGCCATTTCACCAAATTGCTTCTTTAGTGCAAGATGTTATATGATGGAAGAAAAAACTATGCTGAATTAGATATAATGATTTGTGGGAAATTAAACTGCAAGAAAATATATGACCTTCCAAAAGCAATAGGGGTAGGGTGAGGCAGAAAGTAATGTTTTCTTGATGTTACTATTCAAGGAGTATAGGATGAACACACCAGGGACAATTCTAATAATCTTATTCGTTTTGGTACCCTCCCAATTTGTTCTAGATTTTTCTGCTTTGAAAAGGGTTTCATGTTTCTTGGTTATTTAAAATAGTATAAATCATATGAAGTTTGTTTTGATATGAGGGGTTATTAAAGTCTTATTAAAAAGAATCTAAACTAGCAAAAAGAACAGCTACAAGTGGGATTTTTTGATTTGTTAGTTCCTTCTAGGTACCAGTTCTCTGTTATTTATTTAGTACTTATATACATTAGTCTGAGGAAGAACATTTTCCAACTGTATATGCTATCCAGGAAAGATAAAGAGAGACTGATGTCTTCAGTGCCAGAAAACAGTTTGCACAGGATTTATCAAGCATAAAATGCATGCTAGTTTAGCATGGATTATCATCCACATCCTCTTCTGACTTTCATTCATCCTTTCTTATTTCTTACAAAATTGTGAGTAGGAAGGAGGATATTTTTCCAAATCTTCAAGCAATTCAAGCATGTCCTTTCTTTATCTGGATGCCAAATTTAATCACCTTCTTTTTAAAACATAATTTTAAAAAAATTAGAAATCAGGCTAAATTAATCATCTTTCCCTGAAATCTAAATAATAATAATAATAATAATAATAATAATAATAATAATAATATTGCATCAGGTTATGGTATTCAACCCTTTTAGTTCCTATTTTTGAAGACTGGTAAATCACATGAAATTAGTAGTTTTGAGTTACATTATGGCTAAAAAAAAAACAAACAAACCAAAAAACAAAAACAGAAACAAAAAACAACTGGTGCATGCACTAAACAATGCACTAATATAGTAATCTCCAAGGAGCAGGAGATCATCAGGCTTCCTGGGTAGAGAAAAGTGAATAAGGTCAATAAATGGAGTAGGTTGGGGGCGGCTAGGTGGTGCAGTGAATAGAGAACCGGCCATGGAGTCAGGAGGACCTGAGTTCAAATCCGACCTCAGACACTTAACACAGAAACTAGCCATGTGACCTTGGGCAAGTCACTTAACCCCAGTTGCCCTCCAAAAAGCAAAAAAAAAAAAAATGGAGTAGATCAAAACTTCCTATATATATATATATATATATATATATATATATATATATATATATATATATATATAGCACTATGGTTGAGCTATACTACATTTACAATCTTGCAATGGGGGGCAGGCTAAAATAATAATATCAATAAATTGAGTATTTATTAAGCATTTACAGTGTTTCAGGCACTATAAGTCCTAAGGATACCAGAAAGACAAATCCATGTTTTTTGCCCCAAAGAAGCTTAAAATGAAGTAGGAAAGAAAACATAAAAATCAGGTACTTAGACAATGAATACATAATAAATGGACAGTGATAAGCCTACTGTGCAAGGATTTGAACTAAGTCTTAATTGAAAACTGGAGATTCTAAGAGGTAGTAATGAGGAGAGAGAACATTTGAGAACGGGAATAGCTAAAACAAAAGCACAAGGAAAATAGATATAGATATATTAGTGTGTGTGTGTGTGTGTGTGTGTGTGTGTGTGTGTGTATTTGTTCTTCAGTAATTTTTCAGTTGTGTCCAGCTCTTCATGATCTCATTTGGGATTTTCTTGGCGAAGATACTGTAGTGGTTTGCCATTTCCTTCTACAGCTCATGTTATAGATGATTTATTCAGGGTCACAAAACTAGTAAGTGTGTCTGAGGGCACATTTGGATTCAGGAAGATTAGTCTTCCTGACCCCAGGTATAGCAGTCTACACACCGGGTCCCCTTGCAGATAGATAGACAGACAGACAGAGACAGATAGATAGATAGATAGATAGATAGATAGATAGATAGATAGAGATACACTCAGTGTGTGTGTGTGTGTGTGTGTGTGTGTGTGTTAGTATCAGCATACAGCTTATTTCCCATTTGCTTCTTACTCCTTAACCTGTTATAACGTCACTTCTATTATTAAAACAGCTCTAGATTTTTTTTTTCCAAATGTCAAAGCCTGATTCCTGCCATGCCAAGCCTAGAAGTGTTATTTACAAGGCTGAATTACTTTTTTTTTCATTATGTACCCATCTTGCTGGTCAAACCTAGTTTACCTGATCTAGTTTTCAATGATTTGTCCCTTCTTATTCTTCCATTTATTATGCTTATATCCTATATAGCCTCAGGAGAATGAAATTCTAAAGTCATGGACTGTTTCATTTAAATCCTTTTATGGCCAGGACCTAGCACATAGAAAACACTTAATAAGATCAACCTTTCACAGATATGTGTGTTGCATTCATTTTGTTCAATCAGATATTGATTTATATTGCTATTTTTAATAAAGCACTTTTTATACTTATGAATATGATGTTAAAGTGAATTACTAATATTCTTTTACTTTCATAATGTCCATATGTCCATACATGAGTACCTCTGTGTGGCTATTATTCATATATGTGTTCGTTTACACACACATAAATATGCCCATAGATATGTGTTATATACACATTATATATCTATATATATATCTATATATATATCTATATATAGATATATATATATAAATTAATTTGGGGTTAGGATGAAGTCTAGACATATAAGTTTATTGATGTCAAAAGCAATGTGTGAGGAAACTCCTTTATGCAATGAAGATAAGCAATTGCTCTGAAATTTACAGTTTTAGTGAGTTGTTCAGTGCAATATAATATTAAGTGACTTTCCTACAGTCATTAAACCAGTATGTATCAGAGCCAGGACTTGAATGTGGATGCAGCTCTTCCTTACCACAGGACTGGCCCCCTAACTACACAAGTCTCTCTCTATAAATTTCTGCATATATGTATAGCTAATTAGTGAGTTAGCTCCATTCCAGGATGAAATGTCAAAGTAGGATGTTAGTAGGAGATAAGAACATGCAATGGCTTTAATTACATCCAAAGATCTTATTTCACTTGACCCAAAAGAGCAAGTGTGGAACAATAGGAAACCTGAAAGAGGAAAATAATAGCATAAGAAAAATGACATATTAAATGGTAGAATGAATGAAAACAAAAAATTAATGAAGTGTCTGAGTGCAAGGATATGGGACAGTTGTGAGAATTTTGAACTGAGAAAGTTTGAGTGGTATTTCAAGCTTTACTTTTTTGATATTGCCAACAAACCTCAGGCAACTGAATCTCAAGAGACTTAATGATATGAACTGTTAGGCCATAACTTTGTGAACTAAAACACAGCATATGTCCATTAATACCAGGAGCTTTCTTTGAAGCTTTTATTTGACCAATGTAACATTAATACCTAAATTATTGTGCCTTATTAAAGAGAGATATAAAGGAATAAAATGCAATATATGGGATAAATCTTGAGTAGGGTAGAGAATTGAGAGTATCTATAACTTGATTCTAAAATAATTAAGTACCTGAGAGAAAATTAAAATACAAAAAGTTTTTTGTTGTTGTTGTTTTCACTATGATCACTTAAGGTAGGAATAAAGTAGGTAGGACTAAATAAGCTAACTAGGAAGTCTCCAATCCAGGAGAGAGTAAGTTCAAAGGGCAGCTAGGTGGCACAGTGAGTGCTGGGCCTGAAGTCAGGAAGGCTCATCTTCCTGAGTTTGAGTTAGGCCTCAGATTCTTACTACCTCTGTGACAGTGGGCAAGTCACTTAACCCTATTTGCCTCGGTTTTCTCATCTGTAAAATGAGCTGGAGAAAGACATGCAAAAGTGCTCCACTATCTTTGCCAAGTAAATCCCAAATAAGGTCACAAAGAGTCAAACACCACTGAAGAACAACTAAACAAAAACAACAACAAAAAGAGCTCAATATTTCTCAGACTCAAGGCCCTCTGACTCAACAAGATCTCTTGAATTATCTTTGTCCAAGTCATGTTTTTATAGTTTGATTTGTTAGCCAGATTATTCTTCCTTTAGACATTTTTCAGGAGTTTTCTGAACTTGAGATCTGTGAGCTCTGCGTAAATTATATTCTCTAAAATCATGGCTAGAGTATTACAACCAGGATTTTGTCTTGGAGCACTGGTATGGGCACAGAAAAACCATCTGAAGATTCTAGGCCAGAACTTAGCCTTTTCATAGACTGTGGTAAATGGTGCAGTCCAGTTGATTTGTCAATGCCACCCTAAAGATAGGGCTTGGTTTGCATTGCTATAGAAACCTGCATATGGTTTTAATAGTAAATATTGAAAGAATGTCATTCATAAGAAACATCACTTGTCAATTTTCTGCTGGCCTTGTCCTTCAAATTAGTTCAAAGGAAGATAAAACAATGCTCATGAAGCTCTGAAAGTCTGATAACTTTTCCTATTTCTAAGTGTCTTCTCTATGATCTATACCTTTCAAAATCCCTTTCAAGAACCACGTCATAATATTTTGAAGTAATATTTTATCCCACTGGAATTATCTCCTGGTGCCCAGGTAATGTTCTTACTTTTTTCAGTTCTTTTCTTCTGTACTAACACCTGACTTTAAACTTGAGTCGTTGAACATAAAAACTGAGGTCCCTTCAAAGACAGTGGCTTTCCAGATTATCTTTTTGTTCATATTTTATGAGCTACACATTTGCTCCAACTTAGCAACAAACAGTGGAAATCATACCTTTCAGTTCATCATCATGCATAAGCATTCCACTTCCATAATTGGAAACCCTTAAATTCCACTATCTGACCCCAACTTCTTATATTCTTCCAGGTCTCTCTAAATCTCACTCTTTATATCCTTTCAGACCTATGTCTTGCCACTGAATTCCAATGACTCTGGAGAAGAGAGCAAGGCTGATGACTTTGTTCAGCCCTGCCTTACTTGAAACCAACTTACTTGCTAGTCAAGATATTACCCTCATGGAACAGATCCTCTTTGAGAACAAAAGACGAACAGCAAAAATTCCTCCTCAGTGCAGTCTATAGTCACTCTATTTACCATTGACTTCTCATACCATGTCTTCTCCTGTTCTATCTGGCTGTTTCTCCTCCCCCTCCTCCTTGTCTTCCTCCTCCTTTCCTTCTCTCTCTCTCTCTCTCTCTCTCTCTCTCTCTCTCTCTCTCTCTCTCTCTCTCTGTCTCCCCCCCAATGCTATAGTCATATATTGCACCCCTTTCCCATCACGTTCTTTTTCCCCTTTTCTTCCTTCAATTCATTACTTTCCATTATGTTCTATGTTTGCTGTGTCACACTGCTAAGAGGCGAAACATGGCACAGTGAATATAAAGCAGGCCTTGGAACCAGAGAGAATTGGATTGAAATCCTTCCTCTGAAGCATACTTGGCTCTGTGGTCCTGGACAAGTCATTTAACTTCTCAATCACCTAATTCTTTAAGTTGGTGAGTCATGAAGAAGGTGGCAATTTGAACTGGTAGATAAATACTCTTGTTAGTCATTACGTACAACAATAAAATCACAAGTTTAGTTCATACTCCTACGCGTTGCTATATGCTATGCACTATGCTAGGTACTGAGGATGAAAAAAATAAAATAAAACATATCCTTGTTTGATCTTCTATCACCCTTCTCACACCATCTGTGCTAAACCCATTTTGCCCTTCAGCTTACCACATTATTCTTTCCCTCCCTGTTAGCAATGGATGTCACCTTGTCCTATCCTGAGAAAATTGAGTCCATCGTTAATAAGCATACTCTTTAAATACATATTTCTCTCAAATGTGGGTTTTTATGTCCTAAACTTCTCATATTTTCAGAATTAGTTCATATTACTTGTCCCTGTGTTCATTGTATGTTCTAGCCAAAATGTTCCTACATCTCAAATCTCATATCTGAGATCAGGCTAATAATATTCATGCCTAGAATGTTCCCTTCATTAATGCCTATGACTTTGAGAATTCCTAGAGCCATTTGAGGGCCAATTCCAGGGTTACCTTTTACATATATCATCTTCTGTTCACATTGGATGTTAGTACTCCCCTTCCCAAAATACCTTTGCTTATGTTCTGTATGCATTGATCTGTATAGCTCCAGAGCATAACAAAGCAGTTGGCATGTTGTGAACCCTGAGTAAACATATATTGAAGTTAATCTGCAATCAGCCTTGAAAATCTACTATTATCGATAATATTAGTATATATTTAAACAAAGTTATAATAATATGGACTTACAGAAATAGCAGAAGTGACACATAGTCTTAGAGTCAAAGAAGAATATAATTTGAGGGTTAGAAGCAGGGATGTACTGAAACTAGTTTCTACAAGACCTCAAGAGCCAATTGCAAATTTTTTAATGTAAACATTCATACCATACAAATGAGCAAACAATATGAATTAAGGCTTGACTAGGTTTTGAATTGTCTAGATTTTAAAAAGTGAAGGAGAAAATATTAATGATGCAGATAAAAGTTAAAAGTATATTGTGAGAACATTTATTTTATTTGTTTGTTTACTTTTGGTGACCTTTTTATGCTGAACATTTACTAGTATACTCCTTATAAAAAATAACAATAGAAATTATCTACCCTAACCCCTATGTGAAAACAAAAACAAACAAACACAATAGCATACTGCATATAGGGTCATATTACCTCTGATTGAGGATCTCTAAGGGTGGGGAATCTATAACCTTTCAAGGCAGACCATTCCACTTTTGTATAACTCTAATTGTTAGGACATTTTTCCTGTCATCAGGCTGAAATTTGGCACTCTAATCTTCCATTCTTCATGTTACCTAAAATAGCTGAAGTTGGTTGGTGAATTATTTGTGCATGTACATCAATGTATGTGAACAGAAATCCCATTGTTCCTCCTCATGACAATTATTTTGTCCTCCTGTCTTCAGAATTTCACCCTTGAGCATGCCTGCTCCATCCCACTCCAACCTGCCCTGTGATATTGCATGTAGTCCATGAAATCTTTCCTAATCCCATTGTCCTAGGGATGCCACAAATTTAATGTATGATTTTCGATAACTCCCCAAACCTTGTTATCTTATCTGGACAAAAGCATGCCTTTAAGGTCTATTCATTCTCTAACATTTTATATTCTTTATTTTTTTTTAATTTTATGTTTATTTTTAGTTTATGACATTCATTTCCACCCACCACCCCAAAACAGTGATCCCTCTGAAAACCCTCCTCCCTAAACTGCTCTCTCCTATATCCTACCCTATAACCCCTCCCATCTTCCCTTAGGGCAAGAAGGATCTCCATATCCCAGAGCCTGTATATTTTATGTCCCATTTGCATGTAAAATAATAATAATAATAATAATTTTTAAACATTTTATTTTAAAACTTTGAATTCTAGTTTCTTTCCCTTCTTCCTTCATCACCCACCCTTATTGGGAAGATAAGTAATTCAATATAGGTTGTACATTTATAGTTACATAAAACATTTCCATAGTGGATATATTGTGAAAGACTGACTATATTTCCCTCCATTGTATTCCACCCCCCACTTATTCTATTTTCTTCTTAGACCCTATACCTTTTCAAAAGTGTATGGTTATAACTACCTTTCCCTTCAATATGTCCTCACTTCTATCATTCCCTCTCTTGTCCCCTTCCCCCCTACTTTCCTGAAGAGTAAAGTACCCAATTTAGTTTGTATATTTTATTAAATTCTTGCTAATGTTAAATATTTTCATTTAATAATAAAATAAAATTATGATAAATACATGTATATTGTCAATGACATAACACTCACCTTAATTCAAAACATTACTGTGGAAAATATTCTTATATACATCTTATTAAATAAATATAGAAAGCCTTTCTATTTATTGGAAAGTATACAAATATTTATCTCTTTGACTTGCTCCTTTATTTTAGTTTTTCTTTTTTATGTGTTGCTTTGTGGCAGACTTGCATAATAAAGAACTGTTTAATTCATTTCTCTTTGTTTTTTGTCATTTCTTATTGATGGATACTTTCCTTGTGTATTTTTGTCTATTGTCTATGTTTATGATTCACAAAGAGATTTGTGTAAAGGCCTATCAAAGTAATAGTCATAATCCATTTGTCTATGATGAATTGCCTTGAACAGCCATTAGTCTTTTAAATATTTTGAGGTTTGTGATATCTACTTAGAATCTTCCTCATTATTTACTGTTCGTTTATAATACATTTCATACAAATTCAATTATCTTTCATAATATTTAGACCTGGACAGGAACAATTTTTGTAATCTTGTGATAAGCTGAAGTCCATTTTAACTGTATTTTAATGACAATATTTTTTTTTGGGGGGGCAAGATTCATTCACAGACACACAGAGAAAGAGAGACAGAAAGACAGAGACAGAGTGATACAAATAGAGAGAGGAGGAGGGAAAGGAGAAAGAGGGAAACAAAAGATAAAAATGTTGAGGAAAATAGATACTAGAGTAGGAAATAAACCATATGAACTTTTATTAATGAAGGTTTCTTTTTAGTATTTCCCTTTTTCATTGAAGCAATACTTAACCCTAGATAAAAGAAAAGATTCCACAGTATTCTATGTCTTGACCCTACATTTCTGTGACAACAGGCATTTATTTATTTGAACCCAGGTATTTCTCTTACTATGTGCCAAATGAAAAAGTAGAAGAGGGATAATCAGGAGCAGCAGGAGGATGAGATTTCATATACTATTACATTTTACCAAGTGCTTTGCTCATAACAAAATTATGGGCAGAAGCTACTACTACTCTTACCATGACAACAACTACTACTAGTAGCACCACAACCACTATCACTACTATTAATGTTAACATAATTACACATATTATTTTCCAGACTTTATAGATGAGGTAACTGAGATTTAGAAATGTTTCATGTTATGAAGATTGTCATACAAATAACCAAAGTTATGATTATGGTGTGGCAAATTAGGTTTTTTTTTCCCCTCAGGGCAGTAGTAGGCACTTGCATTCTTTCAGCAACATAGAAACAACAAAATTTAACTTCTAGTTATTAACGATAATTAATCAAAATAGGAAGCCATCATATTTCAGTTTTCTTCCCATTGACAAGGCTGAGCTCCTCTCTGATCCGACCCTTTTTATTCCTCTCCATGCCTCAAAACAGCATCTTACCCAGCAATTACTTCCCATTTTATCTCCCTATTTCGTATATATGTATTGATCTATCTGTCCTAATAGGGTGCTATACTAAATCTCTTCACTGTCTCCCTCTTGCCAAGCAGGGCTTTTGTCCAATTATCTCTTCCTATTCCAAAATAAATTCCTCTCAAATTGTTTTGAGGGAGAATTTCACGGTGCATGTCACAAACCTGTTTTTTGTTTTGTTTTGTTTGTTTTGTTTTTTAGTTCTACTAGACTCAACATTTTTACATAATATGAACCTACATGAGTGACCATGGATGAGTCATTCAATTCTCTGGGCCTCATTTGCCTCACTTATAAGAGGAGTTAGCTAGATTAGATGGCCTCTAATACCTTATACCTTTAACTCTAGAACCTGTTGATTCTAAAGTCCCAACTCTTAAAGAGCCTCTAAATTAGTCGGGAAGACAACATTGACATGCAAGAAACAATTAGCCACATATCATCTAGTCAATCTTCTCATTTTACACTTGAAGGAGGTAACATTCAAGAGTATTACGTATGCTGCTCAAAGTCCCACAGACATTTTATCTGGCAAAGACAAAATGTGAAGCCAATCCCCTTTTCCATATATAGCACAAGGTTCTGTTATATGATTCCCCCATTGGTGGAGGTGAGGGAGAGTGAGGTTCTTGGGGGTGAATGACTGAATGGACTTTGGCACTTTGACACGGAGAGAGGTGAGAAAAGGAAATAATATTTAGGGAAGGTAATAACTTGAGTTTTGGAAATGTCATTTAGTCTTCAAGATTTTTTCCTGAATTAAGATTTATTGATTTCCATCATATTCACTTTAAATATGGTTTGAAACTGATTGAAGGTAAGAAATTTTGTAATTTTAAGTTAAAAACAAACTGATGGTGAAAGTACATCACCTCTGGCTTCAGTCTATATATCCTCATATTTAAATTAATAAAAGTTCTGGGACTATGAAACCCCAGTATGTAGCAGGCCTCTTCCAGCAATATCCTTCATTTTGGGTTAGTCTCCTGTGCAAGAAGTGAAAGTGTTTTAAAAAATACTGTCATTTTCACAGCAGTGTCTTTGATTGTATCCACATATTGAGTTGGAACCCAGTAAGTACATCCAGTAGTAAGAGGCTTCAGTGGGACCCAAGTGAAATGCCATCATGTGGTAATTTTCATGTCCTTCAATAAGTTCATTGACCACATTTTAATGGAGCCCATGGATTACTCTTCAGTTTTCTCTTTAGTGCCAATCTACAACTGGTCTTGTTCTAATTTAAAGGTGAGTCCACTTTTCCTCCTGTCTTAATGCACATGCCTGATAAAGGTAATGTTAGCAGTTGTTCCTGGGCTCCCTTAACAAAAGGCATCACATTTTCAGGTTTCCCTTTATCTAACACTTTTCTTTGTTGCTTTTGCCTACAAAGTGGCTCCTTCTTGCTCTCTTGAGCTTTTGGTTTTTGCTGTGCTGCATCTTTGGGTGTATTTAGTGCTAAAATATCATTTATTATAGATCCAATCGCCATAATCAAGGCACCACTGGTTACTTTGATTTCCTGTAATGTTTTCTCCTCAGGTAGAAGTCCCTTGAACATAATTTTCTGCATGGCAGGTGATAGTCTCATAATGGAGGGAATCTTGTACTTCAGCTTAGCCCCTGTACTGTCCAGATGCACCCACACATCATATTTGTTCTTGTTTCAGATGATCTTCAGATCTACCAGTTCCTTCTCAGTCTCAGAATTGATGTTGCTGACCGAGATCTGGGTGTTGGCTATGCCCTCTGTGTCTGCTGTACCTGCAGGCTGCCCGTGGCAATTGCTGCCAAAGACAAAGAGGAGGAGCAAGAGAACATCTCAATCTCAGCATCCATGCAGTTGAGTTGCAGCTTCTGGGTATCCGTTTCCCTGCCCGGCTCCTCAACTTCAGCTCTTTCTGCCTTTCCTTTCATTATTCCCTAGATAGTTGATGGCAGCCCTCCTCTCATTCAGGCTAAAGGTGTTGTAAGTAATTGACACTGATCAGTATTCCCACTGAAAAGGAGCTAAGATTCCCTAGCAGTCTTCCAGATTTTTTTTTCCTCAGTGTCCCTCAATCCACATATTGTACTTGCCAAACCTTGCTATTTCTACCTTCATAACATTTCCATACTTTTTCTTCATAGAACTACCACATTAGCTCAGGACCCTCATTACTTCTCACCTGGACTATTGCAATGATCTTTCCATTAGTCCTTCTTCTTCATGTCTCTCCCTTCTCCAATCCATCCTTTATATAACTACCCAATTGACATCCCTAAAACCAAGGTCTGACCACATCACTCTTCAAATCAATAAACTACAAAAACTCTTAAGATATAATGTAAGCTAATTTGTTTTTGTAAAGTCCTCCAAAACTTGACCCCATTCTGTCTTTCCTGGTACAGTATATGTAACTTAGATTTTTAAACTATAAGTTCCTCCAAAATACACTTTCTCTCTGTTTAGGCATTATCAAACTTGGGTTCCCAGGAGTTGTGTTCAATTCTGCCTTTCCATACTTGTTAAATGCTCTTTCCATATCTTCCTATTATCATATATAAAAAGAAAGTGTTGGAATAGATGATCTTCAAGTTGTTTTCCAACTCAAGAACTATGGTCATATGAGTCTGTATAAAGAATGTGGGATCAAGAATGAAACCTTGTGGTTCCCAACATTTTGGGGGGATGAAATAAAGGAAAATCAATAAAGGAGACAGAAAAAAGTCTATCTAAGAAGGTAACTGAGTATAGGGTGTACTCACTTTATATTCCTTTTTTCATTATCAAATTAATTTATGTTAACTTATATCCCTTAAAGTAAATACATTTCCTTAGCTTAGCACTGTAATACTAAAATTTCTTATATGCTTTGTATTGGACAAATGTAATAGGTATCATTGATTTTAATGGAAGGAGAACACAATTTGACTGATGAACAGCTCAAAATTGCCAACTCTTCATTTTCTTAGTATTCTCCTTCAATTTCTCTCTGTCTTGATACATAATATTTATAAATTTTAAAATCTACAAAGCAGCTGAGCCAAATTCAACTGCAATTTCTAATATACAATTCCTTCCTTTTGCCCTTGGGAGCTTTGGGTAGGTACCTAGCATCGGGAATTGGCCCACTGTAGGCCTCATAAATAAGAAGATAGTCTAACAAGAATTTTGGCACCAAAAAAAAGTTTTGAAAAGTTTCCCCAAACGCAACCTTAAAGAATGTGTGTGGGGAGGGTCTTATGCCCCACCCCCCCAAATTGAGAATTATACAGCCTTTTTTTCTTCTGAAATCCATGAAACAGGTCAGGCACATATACATGATGATAGGTTTCTTGGGCAGATGTTAAAGAATTTGGCTTATTGGTTCAAGGCTTCAAAATAGTGGGATTGTTGCATGAAATTTGAATTCTTTGGAGAAAGCCATTTGACTATAGCTATAGGTGTAGTGGTAGAGAAAGTAATTTGTGAAGTTCTTAAGGGGATACTCTCTTACTCATATTGGAGTGACAGTATTTATGAGAGTAAAGGACAAGACAGAACCTGACATATTTTTTTTTTCCTTTGGGGCCCAGAGTTTTAAATGCCCATTTACTACAACCTAGAGGCCATCTCCATTAATAGGAATGCCTGGGTGAATAACTTAGTTGAAATCATGCAGTATCTTCTTGATCTCCAACAATTTGTTATTTTAGATCAACTTATCCTTCTATCATGAAGCAATTTAAAAAGTAATTAGATATCTAGGGATATAATTTTAAATAATGCTTTAAAATGACATACTGAGTTCAGGCAAACTTTATTTCATTCTAAGAAATATTTACTGCTGAGCACTAATATTCCAGGCATGGTGCTAAGCACTGGGATACAAAGACAAAACATCATCATCATCATCATCATCATCATCATCATCATCATTTAAAGCCCTTTAATTTGCTCAAAGGGCTCTCTCTATGTATGTATGCATGTACATATATGTTAATCATTTTATCTTCAATATAAAGAGGTAGGTACTATTATTATCTTCATAATTTTAGATGAGGAAACTGAGGTAATTCAGTAACTTGTCCATGTTCACATATTTAATAAATATCTAAAGCAGGGTTTTAATTTAGATCTTCCTGACTCCAAGACCAGTACTTGAAAATATACATCTTTCCCCTTTGGAACTGTCCTAACCTCAAGGATCTTCCCTCTACTTGCATACTTCATAATCTACCAATGGGCTCTCATCCTGTGTTATTCCCCTCCCCCCACCACATTTTCTTACATTTCCACATAAGGTGAACCCAATAGAGCTCATCCTCCTCCTTTTCTGTCTTCTCCTCTTTCCTCTCTCCCTCTCTGTACACACACACACACACACACACACACACACACACACACACACACACACCAGTTCTGTGTCTCAGATATCCACGTGATATGTTTCATTCTCAATACAAAGGGACACATGCTTTGGGTTCAAATGATCTAAGAATATGTTTAGTTTAAGCTCATCTTATAAATGAAGAAACTAATCTCCAAAAACATGATTTATCAAAGCTTTCAGTTTATTTATTATTGAAACCACAATGTGAAAACAGATTTTATATTCCAAAACCCTCTTACTCTTTCTATCACACTCTTCCTGTGATCTATCTGCAATCCTATTTTTCCAGCCACATATACCATTGGTGATATTTTCATGCCACTTTTTGCATGCATAAAGACTTTTTCCCACGAATATGCTTCAGCAAAATTATAGCCACTACGTATCTTACTCTTGGTTTTGGGGCTGCTTGCCATTGGGTTTTCCTTAAAAATAGTATATTCCATGATTACTAGCAACATAGTATAATAGATTATATTACTAATGATCAGCATGTGCTTTAACAAAAAGGAAATAATTTATTTGACATAAAAAGTGTTGGGGTTTTTTTGTGGTTGAAACTCTCTACCCCCAAAATTATTTATCTCAGGAAGGCAAAAGATAGCATCAACTATTTTCTTCCTAAACATATTTAATTGGCATTTATGGCTAAACACTATCCCTTGATAAGTTGGCTCAACAATCTTGTGATTATTGATATCAAGTATATATGCAACAGGAAAAGATGTTATAGAATCACCTAATTTTTAACAGCTGAAAGATAACTCAGCATCCATGTAACCCAACCCATATATGAAAAGAATCTTCACTTAGACATACCTAATAAGTGGTTACCCAGTCTCTGCTTGAAGTCCTCCAAGAAGGAGGAACCCAGTACCTGTTAAAGTGGTTTACTCCACTTTAGGACAACTCCATTTGTTAGAAAAATGTTAGCCATCCTCCCCTCCCATTGCATATCATTCTTTCTCTTTCTCTTTGCTACTTCTATTCACTGATCTGCATTTTACCTTCTTGAACTAAATAAAACACATTACGACATCTCTTCAGTTATTTCGATACAGCTATCATGTATTCCTTAAGTCTCTTCTCTAGAATGAAAATTCTCAGTTCCTTCAAGTTTTCTTTACATTTCACATTGAATCCCAGGGTTTGGACAACAATAGGTTCCTGCCTAATCTCCACTTAGTGGTTAATTTTTTTGCCTTCCTGGCACAGAGTGAGTGCAAATAGTTAACTCTTTCTCTTTTGGCCAGCAACCCTGAGGGTCTTTCCCTCCCACTTTATATTTTTTTAATTAAAGGGGCCTTGCCTTGACTCACTTTTTTTTTTCTTTTTGGAGGGGGTAGGGCTTGGCAATTGGGTTAAGTGACTTGTCCAAGGTCACACAGCTAGTAAGAATTAAATGTCAGAGACTGGATTTGAACTCAGGTTCTCCTGACTCCAGGGCCTGTGCTCTATTCATTATGCCACCTAACTACTCCTTGACTCACTTCTTAAGGAGGTCTATTCACTGAATGGGCCTTGCCTCATTCAAAGTGAGAATCTGAAATGACCTTAGCTTAAAAGGTGTCCCACTGCATCTTAGGCCACCCTGGTCATACTGATCTATATCTGGCCACTGGACCCAGATGGCCCTGGAGGAGAAAGTGAGGCTAATGACTTTGCACAGCCCTTCCTCACTCAAAGTCAATTGCAAGTCATGTTATAATCTCCTTTATGTCATCATCTTCTTTGAGAACTAACATCATACCACACAACATAAACTTGAGATTCTTTACCATCCTAATCATCTTCTTTTGAATATTCTTCAGTTTACCAATGTCCTTCTTAATCTCTAGCAAAAAAACAAAACAAAACAAAACAAAACAAAACAAAACAAAAAAACTTAGCATAATACTCCAGATGAGGTCTGACAAGGGTAGAGTACAGAAGGACCATCATCTCATTTTTCCTGGAAGCTCCCTCTTAATGCTGTTCAAGATTCAATTGTTTTATGGGGTGGTCACATTATGATACCGACTTACATTGCATTACTAAAATGCTAATTTTTAGACAAATTTCAGTCATACCATGCCACCCCTATCTTGTCCTTACAAAATTGATGTTTTGCAAAATTTTTGCATAATCCTTCATATTTATAAATATCAAGTTTCATCTAATTAGACTTAGGCCAGTGTTCTAGTCTTGACTTGGAGTCTATCTTGTAAGAATTTCTAATGGAAGGTGGATTCCTTATAGATTATGAGACCCTTTGAAGGTTTTCGTTTGAGTATTTCATTATTTTGGTCTTGAGGCACAGGCCTGACAAGCATTCCAAACCCTTATTTCAAAATTTTCCAGTGACTTCTTATTCTTTCTATAATTACATACAAACTAAGTAGACTGACATTTATTCATTTCCATAATATGAGTCTTGCCCACTGTTTTACATACCAAATTTTACTCCCTTTCTTTCTCTCAATGGACTAATCAAACTGTTACTGTTTCCTAATCTCAATATTCCATCTTCTGTCTCCAGTGTTCCCTGCTGGTTAGAATCCTTATCTTCTTTCTTAGCTTAGCTGAGTGTGACTTTCTCCAGAAAGACTTTCTCTGATCCTCTGAGTTATTAATGTTCTTCTCTTCCTCCTCCTCAGATTGCCTTTTATTTCCTTCTCTGTGCATCCTTAAATTGTCTCACAAGGATAATATAAGCTCTTTTGATTGTAGCTTGGAGATGCTATGCAATAAATCCTGTGCAAAAGATATTTACAATACAACCTGGCATAATGGTTAAAGCACTATTCATTGATTTAGGTAGACTTAGGTTCAAATCCTACCATAGACAAGTCTTGCTATGTGACCTTGGGCAAGTTGTTTATCTTCTTTCTGCCTCAGTTTCTTCATCTATGAAATGAAGGGGATGGGCTTGATATTTTCAATATCCCCTTATTTCTCTAGATATATGATATTATGATCTATGAACCACCAGAGCATCTGCAGAGTTGCCCTTCCTGATTTCAGTCAACCAAATGTGCCACTATATTAGTCCACATTGGATAATGAACTTCTAGGTTGCTTCCTGCCATAAAGATAGCTAAATACTGAAAAGCATTAGTATGATGTTGTAAAACCTTGGTAATCCCTTGGTCCTCACCTACCATATGACAAAAGAAGGGGATAGAAACACTGAATTATTTAAAAATGAGAGATAGCTTTTCATTCACTTTGCTCCTTCTACTCACACAGAACAAGTGGTTCTCTCTGTCACTGCATTCTCACAAAGCTCTAATTGAATGGGCAATACACTTTCCTTCTATTCCAGAGCTACTGCTACACAGAACATGGACTTAACTAGGTGAGCTTGTACCTAAGAGCCTGGAGTGGCAACCACACTGGCATAGCCAGGATGGTTGCTTGCACAGGTCTTTTGATTTGCTCTTCTAAAGGAAAGCAACTTAGGCATGAACAATCTTACTTTAATTACAAGCAGAAATACAGGGAAAATAACATAAATCAACAGACATGGCTTCTAGCTATCTGACCAAAGCTATACATACAGAGAGAAACGCACAAACATCTGGGTTTTCAAAGCCAGTGGGCTGCTTAATGGCTACCCAGAGTCTCATCTGGCCAAATCACAGGAACACTCTGCCAATAAGTGAACCCCAAAGCAAAACCTCACCTCTGAGAATTCTTTAGGCTCAGAGAATATCAAAACCCTCATGACTCACTACCTAATTACAAAGTAACAAAATGTGTGGGCCTTCCTGAAAAATAAGCCTCTCCTAATCGAGCTTCTCTTGTTGGGCTATATGTGAGGCCTATTAACGAGCAGGGGAGATCTTCAACTCCCATTAACATTACAGTGCTTTAATTTATATTTCTGATGTGTGCTTCCTTTCCTGAGTAGATGAGTAAAACAGCATTCTTGAAATGGACATGTCTGGGATTGGAGGTGATGTATAAGTTTAAGAGATCTTAGGTTAACCCTAAAAATCTATTTGGTGGCAAGGAGAGAGTTGTGAACAAAACACTTTCTTTAGAATGAGGAAAAGATAGGTTGATATATTATATCTGAAAATTGATAACTCTGTGACCAAGGGCAAATCTTCAATCTATCCTAATTCTGCTTTCCTTAAATGGAAGTTTCTGAGAAGTTCAGAGGCAAAATGTATTGAGGATGTAAGTGAGGTGAAAGTTGAGGTGAAAATCTATGAGAACTAGTGTGATGATAAGGGAATATAAGATCTTCCCTGCCCCTTAATAGGCCTAGGGAATTTGAAGATCTTCCCTGCCCCTTAATAGGCCTCACCTGGAGCCCAGCAAGATACATTCCCTTAGGTGAGGCTTGTTTTTCAGGAAGGCCCGCAGTTTGTTAATTTGTAATTAGGCAGTGGATCCTGAAGGTTGTGATATTCTTTGACCCTGGAAAAGGGTATTATTCCCCTTGGAATTGAAAACCCAGATGTTAGTGCTTCTCCCTCTGGTAACTGACACTGTATGTATGTAATAGTCAGATAGGTAGAAGCCCTGTCTGTTGGTCGGTTGAATTATGTTATTTTCTCTGTCTGTATTTTTTGTCTGTTTGTAATTTCTGCTTGTATTTTCTGAAGTTCAGGGTACTGACTTTTCCCCTGAATTAAGCGAATGATATCTATGTTTGATTAAAATAAAGTTTTTAACTCTTTTTGAATTGCTTTCCTTCAGAAAAGCAAATCAAAGAACCTGTGCTAGCAGCCATTCTGGGCATGCTAGGGTGCTTGCTGATACATGTAGTCAGCCTCCCTCAGGAGCTGCTCTCAGTACCTACTGTTTTCAGATGCACTGAAGTCTTCCTAGAGATGTCTACAATTCATTCATGCCAAATCTCAGCCCCTGGAGGTTCTGTCTTTTCTGAGACCCTCTCAAGGTGTCTTAGGATGACAACTGCTTTATCCCTTTATTTTTGATGTTCTACATCCCTTTCATAGAGATTTTCTTTTTGTGAAGAAAATTTGGAGAGATTGGAAATTTCTGACCTACTCTGCCATCTTCCCAGAATCCCTGAATCTCTTCACATTTATGTGCATGTTTCTTCATATGTAAAATGAGGCAGTTGGGTAGTTGGATTTGATAGCCTCTGTGCTCCCTTCTAGCTCCAAATTGTGTGTCTTTATGTCCCATGATCTTCCTGAATATGACCACCTAAAGGGAAAGCATAAGAAATCATTTATACAATGAAGAAGTGTAGGGAAAGTGGTGCTGCCTATCCTGTGGTCCCTTTAGTTTCTCTGAAGCAGTTCTAGAATTTGTGAATTAATTTCTTGGAAGAGAGTAGCAATAGTTCTGTCATTTATGTTTGGATCTTGTCAGTGTATGTGAGAAGTGACTCACATATTTTGTGTCTTTTGGTATTTCTTTTATACTTTAGATAGCACTCTACTCACCATTTTGGGGATATACATAGACATGAACTAAAATCTGAGTTAAAAAACAAAATGTTCCATAGGCTCTAATGTGGACGTTTAAAAAGTCTAAAAACGTAAGCCTAACATTACAGTACAAATTCTATCAGAATTCAACCTGGTATAGGCCATCTGAGTGGGTTTGAAACAGTAAAGGACCTAAGTAAAGAGGGCAGTCAGTACATTACCCCGTGGCCAATGACCCAGCAGTATTTTTTTTTTTGTTGTTGTTGTTGTTGTTTTGAAGTTAACTATGAACCTATAATACTATTTGTGACTTGGGTAGGTCTGTTGATGAAGTTAGGGGCAGAGGAAGAGGAAAAGGCAATAGTTTCCAAAGGGGTGAACTATTACTAAGTTTTATTGGATAACATCTATAATTAATAATAATAATAACAATAGTAGTAGTTGTAATTTACATAAAGCTTTAAGATTTGTAAATTATTTTACCAAGCATTATATCACTTGATATTCATAAATGTCTTGTAACTGTTATTATTATTCACATTCTACAGAGTGAGTGAGGTAAAGTGACTTGACCAAGGTCAGTAGGTGCCTAAAGATGTTTTTGAAATTGGAACTTTCTTATTCCTTTAGGAAGCTACATCAATAGTACAAATAAATCCGGATCCTTAAGATCATTGATACTAATCTATAGACTGAGAAAGAATTTCACAAAGCAAATCAGATAGATTATCCAGAAAGGAAGATGAAAAAATCTAGTTTACTATAAAGATATGTGAAAGCAAAAACCAAAAGCGAAGGAATGAAAATTCCTGGAATTGGAGAACTTAACAGTGCCTTTGAGTAACTTCATCCACCTCAAACAAAAGGACCCAGGAGAACTGCTGAAAGAGGAGAAACATTTATGAACAGAGTAGAATCTAAAGTAAAGATTTCTAAAGAGCTCAAACTAAGTTTTGATGATGACTGGGACAGAAGATACTGTCGGTGTTAGATACTGATGTGAGAGGTGGAAGTTTCAGTCTCAGAGCATGAATGCTTTAGCCATAAAGGAGACCTAGAAGCCTTTTGAACTTAGGCTTTCATATGGACCATTCAGTGTTTTGAGGCAGTCCTGGGGGCAGGATTGTAGTAAAGGGATATTAGGTGAAAAAAAATTTTTAAATGTTAACATGGGGAAATGGAGAATTCCAGAATTTCCCTCAGTACCTTTGCTACTGTTCTGCTAAATCAAGTAGTGACTTGATCCACTTCTGAATCCTTATATTTTTTATGCAAACTTCCCATTTTAGAATTGTAAAGTTATGCAAGTAGAGCATCATACTTTCCTAAAGAAAATAAGATTTTTGAAAATATGTGTCTTTCTCTAAAAACTACTTTTAATTTTCACAATCTCTCTGCACTAAATTGGTCTCCTAGTTAAAAGTAATTCAGGTAAATTCATCTATAGGAATTGTTTTTGTCTGGTATTAAATACGATGACAGTAGATATCTTCACATATCCTTTCATATATGCACAAAAAAGCTTCTAGTCTTTACTCAATATGAAATATTTTTTATAAAATTCCTAACATCTATGAAGTACATGTTCAAAAATCACCTCTTGCATGCATCATTTCCTGATCCTGATAGCACTCCCCTCAAAATTAATTTCATTTGTTTTACATATATTTTTCTAGATTTATTTTACTTGTATGCATGTTGTATCCCCCTTATGTATGTAAAATTCAAGAGGATAAGGGTGTTTATTTGACCTTTTATTTAATTTATTTGTTTCATTTGTTATATCCCTTAACTCCTAGCATCTAGAACAATGATTGATGCATACTGATTACTTAATCAATGTTTTTATATTAATTATTGCTTTCAATTTTTATTCTACATTAAATGGGAGAAAAAGGTAGCTCTTTCCCTGAAGAATAATTAAGTCTTGGAAAACCAATCAAATTTATTCCCCTAAAGTCAAGCTCCTTATTTCTACAGGAAGAAATATAAATTGAAAGAATTTAATGTACAGAAGAAAATCTCAGTTTAAAGAATCCACAGTTCTCTATGTCGTCATTTCATCCTACTCATTAGCCAAGTCTACCACAGAAACACAATATCATCTTATAAATCAGAAGATCATGTAATATTCAATCTAAAAGGACACTCAAAATAATATACTCTGATTCTATCATATTGCTAGTGGGAGAACTGAAGTGCAGAATGCCAATGTTACTTGTCGAAAGTTAGATCACAAATTAGTGCTAGAATCAAGATTTAAAAACATCCTCTGACTCCAAATTCAATGTTCTTTCCTCCATTTAATTTAAATCACAATTCCATTATTTTTACATAATACCATTACAATAATTATCTTGTTTTAAGTATAGGGACAATATAAAGGCTCCCAAGGTCCATCCACCTGATTCTCTACTTTTTGTCTTTAGGGATATTATTCTGAATGAAAAGTCAATTGCTAAATCACTGAACAATTGTATAATTGTGATGGAATGCAATTGTGCTTTAAGAAATGGTGAGTAGGACACTCTCAGATAAAAACATGGAAAGACTTACATGAACTAATGCAAAATGAAATGAGCAGAACTTGGAGAATACTGTATATATAGTAATTGCAATATTATATTATGATAAACTGTGAATAACTTAGCTATTCTCAGCAAGACAACAATCCAAGACAATTCTGTAATACTTAAGATAAAAGATACTGTCCATCTCCAGAGAAAGAACTTGTAGTCTGAATGGAGATCAAAGATACTTTTTGTAGTTTACTTATTTTTCTTGGATTATTTTTGTCTGTTTTCTTTTGCAGAATGACTTACATGGAAACATGTTTTGCATGATTACACATGTAATAAATCTATATCAAATTGCCTTCTTCTCTATGGAGGGGAAGGGAGAGACATAATTTGGAGCTCAAAATCTGGCGGGGGCGGGGGGATGTCCAAATTGCTTTTACTTGTAATTGGAAAAAATGAAATAATAATGAAAAATGATTTCCATTTAAACATAATGTATGTGTGATACAATCAGTTTAATATAGCTGAGAGTTGTCTATATTACAGTTCAAATCACTGGCCCATATAGAGCCAAACACAAGCAGCTTTCCAGAGGACTGCTGCTGTGGAGTTTTTCAAGATTCTGATTACACAGTATATAAACTCTATTCAATAACAAGTCAGAGCAAAACATTCACAGAAAATTAAGGTACAACATTTACAATGTTACAACTTATGACAGAAAATCAAAATACAGCATTTATCATGTCACAACTCAACAACTTATCACTAAAATGACCACATAGTTTTCACCAAGGTGGTCACATAATTTTGAACAAAGTATAATCATTCAGTCAATCAATCACTTAGTAACTCAATCATTCATTCATAAAGTACAAAAGGTCAAAGTCTTCCACCCATGGGGCACACTAAATTACAAATCAGTCACTATTCAGTCATTAGTCACTATTGAATCATCAGTTACTGCTCAATCTTCAGTCACTACTCAGGACCCTCTTAAGGGGTAGTGCAAAATACACAGGCCATCCACCCCTCAGTCACAAGTAAATCACAATTTCATCACTATTCAGTACCCTTAGAGAGGCCTTTTCATCTTGACTTGGGGCAGTCTTTTGAGCTTCCATGGCTCCTTTCCCATGGTCCCAGTTCCTGCCCGAATCTAACCAACTGCCACTTGAATTCAAAGACAGACAGCTCCCAGCTCCTTGTTCAGCTCTCCATGGAGTTCCTGCTCCACATTGGAGCTCTCAGTGTCCAGTCCATCTCAAATCCTTCACGGTTTCTGTACTGGGAAGAGAAATCTTAACAGAGCCACAGACAAAGTACAAATACCATAGCCATGCTTCTTCTGGCAGCTCGAGCTGGCAACACTGGCTGGTCCTTAGAAATCCTCAGCAGACTCACCAGTTCCAGCTGGCCCTTGGAAATCCTCAGCAGCTCCAGCTGAACCTCAGAAATCCTCAGCAGCCTCAGCAGTTCCAGCTGGCCCTTGGAAATCCTCAGCAGTCTCATCAGTACCAGCTGGGCCTCGGAAATCCTCAGCAGCATCAGCAGCTCCAGCTGGCCCTCAGAAGTCCTCAGCACCATAAAATCCATTCTCAAAATCGAAATCACCTTCTCCCATTCTTAAAATCAAAATCAAATTCTCCTCTTCTCAAAATCAAAATTGCTTTCTCAATAGAAGTTCCAGTCCAGCAGCAGCCACCTAGCCTTCAGCTGCTTATCCCAAGAAATTCTTTAAGAAGTTCAGCAAGAAGTTCTGACTTTCACAGCTGGGAATTTTCCTTATATATAGTATTGCTTCTCCCTATTCAGCCCTTTCCTGTTACATCAGCAACGGGGTTCATACCTTCTCTTTCTTTAACAGAGGCTTAATTTGAAACTAGGTGCTAAGTACCTGTCAGCTTAGGAATACAAAAGGATCTTCAAATTTCATTATTATTACAGCCCGATATATGAAAGATTAATAAACTTTGAGATATGTCACTCTTTTAATGGCTCCTTATTTGATATGTTCAAAAAGGAAATATTTTTTTAAAAATTCAGAAAAAGTAGAAACTTTTTTCATTAATATTTATGCAACTTTAATTTTATGTTCCCATTATGCTTAAGTTAGTAAGTATTGTCTTTTGTTTAGAAGAAGACAAAGGACATTATAGGGTGATGTCTTGACTTGTGAATTGTATTTAAGGGAGGCAGAGCTTCACAAAGCTGTCACCCTCACTCTCTTTTCCTGAGACATTGAAGGCCAGTGGCAAGACAAAAGTTAAGACAACTGGCAATGGCCCAGGATGCACTGGATGACCTTGACATATTTTATGTCTGACCAAACATCTTTTATGTCTGACTGAACTCTAAGTATTCCACAGAACCTGCTTTAACTGCCTTCATGGCAGTTGGAACAAACCATTCTTGCCTGCCCATTGTACCAGGGAAGGCTTTCACCTGCTTGGGGAAGACATTCCCCTAACTCACTGATGGGTTTGACGTTCATTGGTTATACTCAGCCTGGGTTAGCCTGTCTTCCAAGAGAGCTTTCAGGGCATACCTGCTGTGCATGCTGCAGCTTCTTTGAGACACAGTTTTGAGATGGGTGGTAGGTGGGCACAAAAGTTGGATGAGAACTTCTGAGAAGGGCTCAGAAAACCTTAACACCAGAGGTGTTAGTTCTCCTTGAACACTCTGTATACTGCTCCTAAGAGAGTAATGAAACTATAGATAGTTTACATGAAAAAAAAAATCCTTCAGTTCCTTTATATCTAGTTTTGCTTCTTGCCCCTTCCCTCAGGTTCATCTTTGCTGTTGTGACCTCAGAGGATCATCAAGGATGAAAGTTAGCAAATGGAAGCCTAAATCTTGAATTCTTTTATAAAGAGAGATTTGTGAGGATGCCAGTATATGACAAAAAAATAGGTGACAGTTTCATGAAGCAAATTAACTGGGGACCAAATTTAGCCTTCTAAACTCAGTTCATTTGCACCTCAGCTTGGACTTGAGCCATTAGCACAGCAGGGGAAAAGCAATGGTTATACACCAGGCCACCAACACTTCCATGCATAAGATTTCGCAGAATGACAGAAATAATGAATGTAATTAAAACAGCATGTAGCCAAGAAAAAATAATTAGTATACAACTTGGATGGCTCTGGGAGGCCCATGACATGAAGGGGGGGAAGCAAACAAAAAAATAATAGTGTAATGTCATCCTAGACTAGCTTAGTCCCAACATAGGGATGAATTTGCCATCTTTCTTGATAATCTTATGTTGATGTTTACTGTTTTTATACTTTCACATTTGGGCTTTGCAATTTTGATAACAATATTGTGTTTGATTCTTATTACTTCTTTTCTTTTTTTCTAATTTCTTTTTTAAATATGGCTATTTTTCTCAGAACACGTGATTCCTAATTGAACTGTAATTTGTTGGAGAAGTAATGTACGTGGCCCAATGGAGATCTTTAAATAATTCATGTTAATAGATCTTTGATACCTGCCTGCATCTGTGATTTCATCAATGTGGGCATTCATTCTAATGATGTGGATCTATAGATCACTTACATTTTAATTAGTCATATACATTATACACATACAATACACACAAAATGCATATATCCATACACACATGCATATGTATGTAATATCTAGCATTTATATTATGATTTAAGGTTTGCAAAATAGTTTATAATGATTATTTCTTTTTATTTTCATAAAAACACTGAAAGGTTATCCTCCTGGTCCTAAAAGATTTACTCCCAAGAGGGTATTTCCATTTATTCCTGTCTCTACTACACAATGCCACTTTTTTGGCCATCTTTGCTTAATGAAGTATAAATCATCTAAAGTTAAATGTCCAAATGTGCAGCAAATAAATATTTGGTCTCCTTACCAAGAAGAGAGACATGACAGCTAAGAGTAGCAAGTGTTTAGAGTCTAAATTCAATCACAAATTTTTGTAGGGAAGAATTGTAAAATATTATGAGCAACACCATCTCATGAAATAGGTTAAGGCAATAAATGAAAAAAATCTGTAGGCAACCTGGAATGGGACCAGCTAAGCCAAAGCCTCTACTGATAAAACTAAATAGGAGATAATTAATAAAAAAGGAGGGAGGAAAAATATGGGGAGGAAGTTTCATCAATGCTTCTATAATGATACCTTTTCATTATCTTTCATAGAGAAACCAACACTTTTGCATTATAACACTTCAGTCCTTGGTAAACATCTGAGAGAGTCAAAAAATCATTTAAGAAGTAGATGACAGAGCAAAGGCAGGGACTCTCCTGAAATTTTCTCCAAACACCTTCAAATACTTTTAAAAAGTCTTTCTGAACAAATTCTAGAGTGGCAGAACATACAGAGAGATAATTAGCAGATTTCCAGCCCCAAACAACCTGGGATATTACTAGAAAAGGTCTGCTTAACCAGGTAGAAAGAATGGGGCAATCTATCACATGCCATGCCAGTGAAGACCCATGCCCAGCAAAGCTGGAGCAGGCTTTGGGAGTGACTGAATTGGTAGTAGCAGTGATAGCAGATCTTTCTGGAACTATGTTTGAAAGTAACCTATTTCTGGGGTGGCTAGGTGGCTCATTGAATACAGCACTGGCCCTGGAGGCAGGAGGAGACCTAAGTTCAAATCCGGCCTCAGACACTTAACGCTTACTAGCCATGTGACCTTGGGCAAGTCACTTAACCCCAATTGCCCTGCTCTCCCACCTCCAAAAAAAAAAAAAGCAAGAAAGTAACTTATTTCAACTTCTGGAAGCCAAGATGGTGGAAAAAGCAGTAAGTCACTCTTAACCTCCATTATTAACCTTGAAAAACTGAGAGAAAATCAATCCAGGAAAAATTCTGAAACACTGCAGCCAGCAGAAAGATGGGGGTGCAGCAGTCCTTTAGCTTGGGAGGCTAGGAGAATTAATGTGAAAGTCCTTCTTGCTGTGACTGAAGGGGACCAGTAGAGGACTGGAAACATTTAGGCAAGCCAGGGCCAAGTCCCATCTCAGCAAATCATAGGGAGATCTTGAACCCCAAGGTAGTGGAACAGGCAAGTACCAACACCAGGTACACACCAGCCACCCCCATCAATTGAAATATGAATCAAAACAATTCTGAGGTACCACATCTCACCAGTCAGATTGGCTAAGATGACAAAACAGGAAAGTGATAAATTCTGGAGAAGATGTGGGGAAACTGGGACACTAATGCATTGTTAGTGGAGTTGTGAACTGATCCAACCATTCTGGAGAGCAATTTGGAACCATGACCAAAGGGCTATAAAAATGTGCATGTCCTTTGACTCAGCGATACCATATATAAATGTGAAAAGGACCTAGAAGTATACAGAAATATTCATAACAGCTCTTTTTGTGGTGTCAAAGAATTGGAAATTGAGGGGATGACCATCAATTGAGGAATGGCTAAATAAATTGTGTTAAGTGTATGCAATGGAATACTATTGTGCTATAAGAAATGATGAGCAGGTCGACTTCAGAAAACCTGGAAAATTGATGCTGAGTGAAGTGAGCAGAAATGGGAGAACATTGTACACAGTAACAGTCCCAATTTTCAATGAGTAACTTTGACAGACATATCTTTTTAGTAATGCAAGGATCCAAGAGAATGCCAAAAGACTCATGATGGAAAATGCTATCTATATCCAGAAAAAGAAGTATGGAGGCTGAATGCAGATAGAAACATATTATTTACTCTCTCCTTTTTCGTTTGCATCTTTCTTCTTTCTTGTGGTTTCGTTCATTTATTTTAATTCTTTACAAAATGACCAATGTGAAAATAGGTTTAATATGAATGTTTACTTAGAGCCTCTATCAAATTACATACTGTTTTGGGGTGGGGAGAGGGGAAATATGAAGAGAACATTTGGAACTCAAAATCTTATGGAAGTGAATGTTGAAAACTAAAAATAAATAAATATTATTTTTCAAAATTATGAGAAGATTGACTAGGAAAAAGTAATTGAGGCAAACCAGCTATTCATAGAAAAAATCTGTCCTCAAGAGATAAAATTTTGAAGAATAGAAAGATCAATTTTAATAATGGAGAGAAAAGTATAAATTAGAAAAAGTATTAAAGTTAATAATTAATTTTAACACAAATTGTAACAGAGTATAAGTGATTCCTTTCACTAAGACAGAGTCTAAGGAACAGCCACCTTTAGTTGGTATGATCTGGACCATGATTCAATAGAATGGACTGAAAATAAGTGGTCATACATGTAGGAAGTGAAACAGAGTAGAATAGTATCAACGAAACTTAGAAGAGGGTAGCAAGGAGAAAAGGGTGATCAATAGTATCAAAGGCCATAGAGAGGTCAAGATATATGAGAACTGAAAAAAAAAGCCTTATACTTGGTAATTAAGAGATCATTAGTAATTTTGGATAAAGCAGTTTTAGTTGAATGATCAGAATCTAGACAATAGAGAAGTAAAAAGAAAGTGAGAAGAAAGGAAGTGGAGATATCAGTTATAGATGACTTCTTTAAAAATAGCAACAAAAAAAGAAGGAATTAGACAATATGTAGTAAGGATGGACAAATTAGTTAGTTGTTTTTTTTTTTTTTTTCAAGGATGAGGCATGTGTGGGAATGTTTGTAGGTAATAGAGAAGCTACCAGAAGACAAGTGCAAATTGAATAAAAGTGAGAGAGGGGAGACTGCAGGGGGCAATCTCCTGGAGAAGATGGGAGAAGAAGGTGATCACACACATGTGGAGGGTATGCTTTGATAAGGAGAAGGTCCATTTGTTCATGTGAGGAGATAGAGGCAGAAAACAGTTGGGTATGTGAGATGAGGGGAGAGGGAGAAGAAAGAACTCTTGGCTCAGGAGATAGTAAGGGAAAACTTCCAGACAGTGATTTAATGTATTTAATCTATGACTAATGGCCTATAAGCAAGGAAGTTTGACAACCATTTAGGGGCTGCTAATGACTGACATTAAGCTCCTTGAAGCCAGAGATCACATTGTTTTTAACTTCTTATCTTCTTTATGGCCTATCAAAATCTTCTGTATATAGTACATTGAACTGAATGCAGCAGAATTCAACATGATTAATTGTAACTTAAGATCCAAATCTGCCATCTTTGACTTTCAATTTCTTTTCTTCTGGCCTCAGACTCTTACTAGCTGGATGATCCTAGATAAGTCTCTCAATCCCCTTTGTCTCAGTTCCCATATCAGTAAAATGGGCATAATAACAGAATGTTCCCCTGAGGGCTGTTCTAAAGATCAAATGAAATAATGTTTGTAAGGTGCTTAGCACAGGGCCTATAAACCCTAAATAAATGCTTATTTCCTTTTTTTCATTCTCCAAATGCAACCATTGGGGACTACTAATGACAGACATTGAGTTCCTTGAAACCAGAGATCAAACTATTTTTAACTTTTTATCTTGTTTATGGCCTATCAAAATCTTCTGAATATAGTATAGTAGGCTGTTAATAAATGTGATAATATGTGTATTATCTGTAAATTCCATCTCTGTAACATCTATCACATACTTTGCATTTTTCCCAGTTCCACTACTATGCCCCAGCTCAGACCCTCTTATGTTTATGCTGCCATGACGAAAAGATATTGGTGGTGAAATAAATGAATGAGTGAGTATATTACAATACCATCCTAGCTCATATTCTTACATTCAGTTCACCCTTCACATTGTGTCTTCACAGTAAATGATTGTGCTCATGTCACTCCTCTTCAAAAATTTTTGCCACATCCAATTGCCTATTTAATAAGGTGTTTATTCATGATCCTGACATTCCAGGCCTTCCATTGTCTAGTTCCTAACCACCCTTCCATTTATATTTCACACTTTAATTTCTTTTTATTTTTTTATTTTTTTCAAATGTTTTATTAACTTCTATTTTACTTCATTCATTTCCACTAGCTTTTGTGTTACAAATTTTCTCCCCATATTTCCCCTAATCACCTCCCCAAAATAACAGTCACCAAGGATATCCCCTCCTCTTATTTCCCAACTATCTATCTATCTATCTATCTATCTATCTATCTATCTATCTATCTATCTATCATATTAATAATAATATATTTAAACATTTGGCTTTAAAACTTTGAATTCCAAATTCATTCCCTTCCTCCCTTGTTACCTACTCTTACTGGGAAGATGAGCAATTCAATATTGGTTGTACATATGTAGATAAAGCAAAACATTATCATAGTAGATATATTGTAGCAGACTGATTATATTTCCCTCCCTCCTATCCCACCTCCCACTTGTTCTATTTTCTACTTTGGGCCTGCCCCTTTTCAAACGTATGTGCTTCCTACTTCCCTCCCACCCAGCTTGCCCTCCCTTCCATTATCCCCCCTCTCATCCCATTCCCCCCTACTCTCCTGTAGGGTGAGATACTCTATTTTATGTGTATGTCATGCCATCCCTAAGCTAAATTCAATGATTATAAGGTTGACCCATTCCCTTATGCCTTCCTGTTCTTCTGCTCCATTGTACCCATATTCCCTTGCTTCTTCTATATGAGATAGTTTGTCCTATTCTGTCTCTCCCAATCTCCTCTCATTATATTCCTCTATTACCTCTTGATTTCACCTTTTAAGTATCATCCCTTCCTAATAAATTGGTCCTGTGCCCTCTATCTATGTATACCTGTAAATATATTCTTATGCCTATATACCCTCTGATAAAGAATATATATATATATATATATATATATATATATATATTCCCTTCAACTATTTTCATATTGATAAAATTTTCCTCAGTTACAATGATCATTTTTCCATGTAGGAATGTAAATAGTTCAACTTTGATAAGTTCCTTATGATTTCTTTTGCCTGTTTACCTTCTCATGCTTTTCTTGCTTCTTGTAGCTGAATGTCAAATTTTCTGCCCAAGTCTGTTTTTTTTCTTCAATAATGCTTGAAAGTCCTCTATTCCACTGAATGACCACATTTTCCCCTGAAACATGATACTTAGTTTTTTTGGGTAGGTGATTCTTGGTCTTAATCCCAGATCCTTTGAACTCCAGAATATCATATTCCAGGCCCTTTGATCCCTCAGTGTAGAAACTGTCAGATACTGTGTTATCTTGATTGTATTTCCACAATATTCAAATTGTTTCTTCCTGGATGCTTGTAATATTATCTCTTTGATCTGGGAATTTTGGAAGCTGGCTACAATATTCCTAGGAGTTTTCTTTTTGGATCTTTTTCAGGAGGTGATAGGTGGATTCTTTCAACCTCTATTTTGCCTACTGGTTCTAAAACATAAGGGCAGTTTTCCTTGAGATTTTCTTGGAGGATGATTTCTAGTTTCTTTCTTTGATCATGGCTTTCAGGTAGTCCAATAGTTTTTAAATTATCTCTCCTGGATCTATTTTCTAGGTCAATGGTTTTTCCCATGAGATATTTCACATTGCCTTCTATTCTTTCATTTGTGTGGATCTGTTTAACAGCATCTTGGTTTCTCAAAAAGTCATTAGCTTCCCCTTTGTTCATTCTAAATCTGAAGCAAAGATTCTCCTCAGTGAGCCTTTGAGATTCTTTTTCCATCTGGCAAATTCGGCTCTTTAAGGCATTCCTCTCTTCTTTGCCTTTTTGAGCCTCTTTTGCCATTTGAGTTAGTCTATTTTTAGGGCTTTATTTTCCTCAGTCAATCTGTTGAGTCTCCTTTCATAATTTTCTTGCATCATTTTCATTTCTTTTCCCCATTTTTCCTCCATTTCTCTTATCTGCTTCTTAAGGTCCTCTATGGCCTGTTACCAGCTTGTATTTTCATTTGAAGCTTTTATGGCAGTATTTCTGACCTCATAATCCTCCTGTTCTATGCTTTGATCCTCTTTGCCTCCAAAATAGGATTCTAATGTTGAATTTTTCTGTTCATTTTTTTCCTTTGCCTAGGCATGCTGCTACTCAGTTACTTGACTTTGGGGCTTTTTACCACAGTAGGACTCTGCCACCAGACAGGCGAGCTTCCATCCCAAATGCTTGGTTTTTCTCACCTGCTGGAGCTATTAGTTGGATGCCCTCTCTGAAGCCTCCACATTGTCTGGCAAGCTGGTCACACACCCCAGGACCTCCACCCAGGAATGCAATCCAGATCCAAGTAGGTTAAAGCAATAGCATTTACCCCCTAGACTGATTGCCAAGTCCTCGAAGCTGCAACATGATGCTGGTTGGGCCTAAACGTCTCAGTGGCTTCTTGCCCTGGGAGCAAAAGCTGACTCTCTTCCACTACTGTTCCCAAAGTCCACTGGGCACTGTCCTCTCACTTTGTCCTTAGCATCTATCTGTTGAGAATTCTGGAAACAGTCACAGCTGCTGGTGTTCTGAAGTCCTTCCACCCTGCCCAGTGGTTGGTCAGGCCCGCCCTGGGGCTGAAACCTCTGGCTCACACAAGGGTTGGAGTTGGCTCCAAGAGCACTGTGCTGGCTGCTCCCTGCCAGGCTTCCAGGCTGTCCTCAGCAGGAGGTTACCTTCTCTGTGTCATTTTGTGTGCTCTGTAGCTCCAAAGTTTGTTCAGAGTCCCCTTTTACATGGATTGGTGAAAGTGGGAGCTGGAGCCATGTGGAAGTCCTATTGCTACTCTGCCATCTTGACTCCCTTTAATTTCTTTTTAAATATTTTATGGTATAGCTCAATTGGTCTACTTTCCCCCCACTATCCCCTTTATCTTCATAGGTTCTCTTGATTTCTTTTTTTCCTGTTATTGTCAGTCAAGGCTGAAATAAGAGTCCATCTATATTTCTGTCAATCATGAAATTGCTTCTATCCTTTTCAGTCCAACTCAGGTTCTACCTCATAATTCCAAGAAAACTGTCAGGGTCTCATTAGACATGTAACAAAGGTCATGTGTAATAAGATTGCATATACCAGGGTTATACACTTGCCCTATAAAATGAGGGAGGTTAGATTTCCCCTAAAAGCTAAGCAATTTAGGTCTTGATTAGATAGGTAGTGGGAGAAGGTCCAAATTATAGCTCCTTTGATGCATCATCCTGATATTTTATGGCAGGTTTGACCTCACTTCCTAGTACACTAGTGACATAAAAGGTCCCATGCACTTGTGGTCAGTGCCTTTCAGATTTGGTGGATGACTGAAAAATCACTCAAATTCCCAAATCCTTTATGTTACAATTTGATTTAATATGGAGATATGGGGAGGACATTTATCTGTATATTCTTGCTGTTAAAGCTAAGCAAAGTTCTTTTGGTTTATTGCTCAGTGACCTAAGAATACCTCAGCCCATTGTAACATTAAATCTGAAGTAATAGGGTATTGGTATATGGCCAGCCCAAAATACCAAGAGAGGAATTTCTAAGGTCACTAAGTATACATCAGTTGCATACTTTCCATAAAGAAACTATCTCGGCTATTATTTTTTAAACTTCTCAGTAAAACCTACTTCATTCAGTCTAATATGTAGTTTTTATAAAGATATATCTTCAAGTCATATGATACACTTATATAACTAAGACTATAACTTCAGTAGGCAGACAGGTGATATAATAGATAGAACATTGGACATTTACTAGCTCTGTGATTCTGCCTCAGTTTTTTTCTAATGAAGATAAAGATAGCACCTATCTCCTAGACTTGTTGTGAAGACCAAATGCCATAATACATGTAAAGCACCTAGCACAGTGTCAATTTATATCAAGCCCTTAATAAATACTTGTTTACTTCCTTCATTATACTTGACACGGTGATATTGACTTTGTCTTTTAAAAATTGTTTGTTCATTGATTCCTATTTCTTTTTTTTTTAAACAAATACTTTATTAACTTCTGTTTTACATCATTCATTTCCGCCAGATTTTGAGTTACAATCATTTTCCCCCCATTATTCCCCTACCCAACCTCCCAGAATAGTAGTCCCACAAGATATCTCTTCCTCCAATCTGCTGTCTCCCATACCTTCTCCCATACCCCCATCGACTTTTCCATTAGAGGAAGATGAATCTTTGTGTCCCAATGCCTGCACATCTTATCTCCCAATTACAAGCAAAAGAGTATTAATAATAGTATTTATATATATATTTGAAACATTTAATGTTACGACCTCGAATTTCAGATCCATTTCCTTCCTCCCTTGTCACCCATTCCCTCTTGGGAGATAAGTAATTCAGTATATGTTGTACATGTCTAGCTATGCAAAACATTATCATAGTAGATATATTGTACAAGGCTGCTTATAATTCCCTCCCACTCATCCCACCCCCACCTGGTCCATTCCCTACATGATCCTGTCCCTCTTCTATAGTGGGTACTTCCAACCTCCCCTCCCCCCAAGGATGCCCTCCCATCCATCATCCCTCCTCTCATCCCCCTTCCCCCTATCCTGCTGCAGGTTGAGATATCCCATTTAGTATGTATGTCATTTTCTCCCTGAACCAAATTCAATGTGAATGTGGTTTTGCCTTTTTAGCCTTCCTTATTCTCCCCCTCCTTTGCACCCACTTCCCCTACATGAGATAGTTTACCCTACCATGTCTCTCCCCATCTCCTCTTGCCACTTTCCTCTCTCACCTCATAATTTCATCCCTTGAGTACTCTCCCTTCCCAACAAAATCAACCTATGCCCTCTATCCATATATAACTGTAACCATATACACACACATTCACATATGTATTCATATGACCACACCCCTTCTTCCATTATTTTCATAGTGAGAAAGATATCATCAGTCACAGTTATTGCTTTTCCATATAGGAATGTAAATAGTTCAACTTTGATAAGTTCCTTTTGATTTCTTTTCCCTGATTACCTTCTCAGGCATCTCTTGCTTCTTGTGTCTGGATGTCAAATTTTCTATTCAACTCTGGTTTTTTCCTCAAGAATGCTTGAAAGTCCTCTATTCCACTGAATGACCATATTTTCCCCTGAAACAAAATACTCAGTTTTGCTGGGTAGGTGACCCTTGGGTTCATTCCCAGTTCTTTTGCCCTCTGGAATATCATATTCCATGCCCTTCGATCCCTCAGTGTAGAAGCTGCCAGGTCCTGGGCTATTCTGATTGTGTTTCCACAATATTGAAATTGTTTCTTCCTGGTTGCTTGTAGTATTTTCTCCTTGATCTGGGGATTCTGGAACCTGGCTATAATATTCCTGGGAGTTTTCTTTTTGGGATCTTTTTCAGGAGGTGATCTGTGGATTCTTTCAACCTCTATTTTGCCCTCTGGATCTAAAACATCAGGGCAGTTTTCCTTGAGAATTTCTTGAAGGGTGATTTCTAGGTTCTTTCTTGATCATGGCTTTCAGGTAGTCCAATAATTTTTAAATTGTCTCTCCTGGATCTATTTTCCAGGTCAGTGGTTTTTCCCATGAGATATTTCACATTGCCTTCTAATCTTTCATTTGTTTGGATCTGCTTAACAGCATCTTGATTTCTCATAAAGTCACTAGCTTCCATTTGCTCCAGTCTAACTCTGAAGGAATGAATCTCCTCAGTGAACTTTTGAGATTCTTTTTCCATCTGGCAAATTCGACTTTTTAAGGCATTCTTCTCCTCATTGCCCTTTTGGGCCTCCTTTGCCATTTGAGTTAGTCTATTTTTTAAGGTGTTGTTTTCCTCAGTCAGGCTGTTGACCCTCATTTCATACTTTTCCTGCATCCTTCTCATTTCTCTTTCCAATTTTTCCTCCACTTCTCTTATTTGATTTTTAAAGTCCTTCTTAAAGTCCTCTATGGCCTGCAACCCGCTCATGTTTTCCCCTGGGGCTTTTGGAGCAGGACTTCTGACCTCACAGTCCTTTTCCCGCTCTATGCCCCCAAAATAGGAGTCTAGGGTTGCATTTTTCTGTTTCCTTTGCCTTGGCATGTTGCCACTTAATTACTTGACTTTTGGGCTTGTTGCCACACTATGGCTTTAAGGCCAGATAGAGGAATTTTCGTCCCGAACGTGTGGGGGGCAACTTCCGTTTCTGGCAAGCTGTAAACCCACCCACAACTTCCACCCTAGATCACAATCCAGATCCAGGGAGGTTAAAGCAAGAGCGATTACCCCCCAAGACTGATCGCTGGATCTCCCCACGATTTGTAGGCTGGGAGCCGGAAATGCCTCTGAAAACTACACAGTGGCGTGTCTCCTCAGCAGCTTCTAGCCCCCAGGGGAGGGAGCTGACGCATTCCCCAAATACAGGTCCCAAAGTCCATAGGACACTAACCTCTTACTTTGTCCTAGGCAAGTCTATGTTGATAATTCTGGAGTCTCCACAGTTCCTGGTGTTCTGGGGTTCCTCCAGCTGGCTGCTGGCCCTGCCGCCCTGGGGCTAAAACCTCGGCTCACGTGGACCTGGGCTCGGCTCGGCTCTGCATGCTGCCGGCTCCCAGACCACTGCGCTGGTCCTTCCTGCAGGGTGCTGGGCTGTCCTCAGCGGAAGGTTAGCTTCTCTGTGTCGTTCTGTGGGTGCTGGGGCTCCAGAATTTTTTCAGAGTCCTTTTTTACATAGTTTGTGGAGAATCTGGGGGCAGAGAGGCTTGGAGGAGCTGTTTCTACTCCGCCATCTTGGCTCCGCCCCCCCATTGATTCCTATTTCTAATTGAGAATCCAGTAATTAATATTTCCCACTTAATAGTATTTTATTTTTTCCAACTATATGCAAAGATAGTGTTCAACATTCACTTTACAAGATTTTGTTTTCCATTTTTTCCTCCCTCCTTTTCTTCTCTCCTCCCCAAGATGGCATGCAATCTGATATAGGTTATACGTGTACAATCATATTAAAATATTTCCATATCAGTATCAGAACAAAAAATTTAAAAATGAGAAAAAAGAGAGAAAATAGTATTCTTTGATCTGCATTCAGACCCCATAGTTCTTTTTCTGGATATAGAAGCATTTGTCATCATGATTCCCTTGGAAATGTCTTGGATCATTGTATTTCTGAGAAGAGCTAATAGGGCTATCAAAATTGGTCATCACAAAATACTGCTATTACTGTTTGCAATGTTCTCCTGGTTCTGCTCATTACACTCAGCATCAGTTCATGTAAGTCTTTCCAGGTTTTTCTAAAATACAATTGTTCATCATTTCTTATAGCACAATAATATTCTATTACATTCATATACCATTTCCCATTTGATGGTCATCCTCTCAATTTCCAATACTTTGCCACCACAAAAAGAGCTACTCTAAATATTTTTGTACATGTGGTTCCTTTTACCTTTTTTATGACCTCTTTGGGATACCAACCTAGAAGTGGTATTGCTAGATCAAAGGGCATGCCCAATTTTATAACCCTTTGAGTATAGTTCCAAATTGCTTTCCAGAATGGTTGGATCAGTTTACAACTCCACCATCAATGTATTGGTGTTCCGATTTTCCCATATCTTCTCCAACATTTATAATTTTTCTTATTTTTTCATAGCAGCCAATCTGATAGGTGTGAGGTGGTACCTCAGAGTTGTTTTAATTTTCATTTCTCTTAATATTGATTAAGAGCATTTTTCATAGTGAATATTAATATATGTATTTATATATATATATATATACATATATATATATATGATATAGGACTTAAGTTCCTTGCTAATTTTGTAGTATTTCATTTTTTATAAAGGATTCAATAATGCTAGGGCAAAATGAGCTGCTTCACTAGAATTTGTCTTTGTACATGTAACACCTTAAAATGATGGGGAGTGATGACATAGGTATAATTTTTTCAGTTCAATTAGAGGATTAGAAAACTGGCAAAAACAATCATTAAATAAATCAGACAATATAGTTTATAGGGTTTACAACAGATGAACATATTTACTTGAGGAATAACATACAGGTTTTCATTGGCTCAGGCCAATGAACAGAACTAGCTTTGTTTTAAACAAATTTATTAAGTGTGCAAACTGTGATTGATCATTTCAGAGAGGATGAGTCTAATTATAACAATAAAGATGAGTCAATAAGCCAAAGAAAATTCCTCAGAAATTCTGAATTTTAGTACAAAGAAAAATT